>CM061105.1:17365000-17510966 GCA_030770545.1 Macropodus opercularis | reverse complement strand
AACAAATCCAAAAAAATGGCAAAGCTCACCCTTTGCAGCTGTCTCACGGCCTCCTGGGGGCTGCAGAGGACGCTTTGACCATATAAAGGAATCTGCAAAACACAAGAGTAACTCAAGTATCGAGGAACATGAGTGACAAGCGTCGGCCCGTGCCTTGCCCTTGGCTCTCCACACCAAACTGCTCTACTCTAAAGGACTAGAGTGGGGGGAGTCATTGAGAAAAAACTCATACACCTAACCCAGCCAGAGCCATCGGACAACCTGTTCCTCTGAAAACTAAAAAAGAGTTACTCACAAGTACCTCCAACCTCCATCTTCCCCCCACGGGACGGAAGAGGGAGGAGGGATGCAGGTGGCGCCTAATCCGGCGGGGTTGTGGTGTTAGTATAACGATGTACACCCACTTCCTATCCCTGCGGAACTCCTTTCCGATTCTGCTCCTCGTGGCGAGGGCCTGAAAACCTAAAAAACAGAAGACACATGGAATTTTTCCTCCAACCTCCCACTTCCCCCCACGGGACGGAAGAGGGAGGAGGGATGCAGGTGGCGCCTAATCCGGCGGGGTTGTGGTGTTAGTATAACGATGTACACCCACTTCCTTTCCCTGCGGAACTCCTTTCCGATTCTGCTCCTCGTGGTGAGGGCCCGGGAAACCTAAGACAGAAGATCCAGGAAAACACACCTAATGGACTCACTTTTTCTTTTTTCTTTTTCTCCTCCAACCTCCCACTTCCCCCCACGGGACGGAAGAGGGAGGAGGGATGCAGGTGGCGCCTAATCCGGCGGGGTTGTGGTGTTAGTATAACGATGTACACCCACTTCCTTTCCCTGCGGAACTCCTTTCCGATTCTGCTCCTCGTGGTGAGGGCCCGGGAAACCTAAAGACAGAAGATCCTGGAAAACACACCTAATGGACTCACTTTTTCTTTTTTCTTTTTTCTCCTCCAACCTCCCACTTCCCCCCACGGACGGAAGAGGGGGGAGGGATGCAGGTGGCGCCTAATCCGGCGGGGTTGTGGTGTTAGTATAACGATGTACACCCACTTCCTATCCCTGCGGAACTCCTTTCCGATTCTGCTCCTCGTGGTGAGGGCCCGGGAAACCTAAAAACAGAAGAAAGCCATGGAAAAAGACACCTAAGGAACTCACCCCCTATTTTTCTCTTTTTTTCTCCTCCAACCTCCCACTTCCCCCCACGGGACGGAAGAGGGAGGAGGGATGCAGGTGGCGCCTAATCCGGCGGGGTTGTGGTGTTAGTATAACGATGTACACCCACTTCCTTTCCCTGCGGAACTCCTTTCCGATTCTGCTCCTCGTGGTGTGGCACCAAGACCTACAAGGATGAAGAGGAAATAACGGAAAAGGACACCGAACCCTGGGAACTTGGACAACCACATCAGTCCAGTCTAGTTTAAATTCAATTAGCTCAACTTAAATCCAATAATCATTAGGTGCCTCACCCTAGGTGTCCAAATGACCCAAGACCTAGAACTCGGTTCTGGTCTAGCCCTGACCGGCGACCCATCAGACCTACGATACACCAATGGACTGGGGCAGCTAATACAATGCTAAACTCAACAAATTAGCCCTTAGCTTTCAGAAAATAGACCTAAAAACTCTAACCCCTAACCCTAGCTGAGAACGCTAACCCTAACCCTAACGCCAACTCTAACCCGGAAGTCCAACCACGCCCCTAAAAATTTGCATATTACCCATGATGCATCTGCAAAAATTGACACCATAACCGAAAACGCTGCTTCAAAACATGGAGACCCCCCGAAAATCGCCCCCCAAGTACACCCGGGAGAACCTCGGCGTCCGCGCTGAAGATCCCCAGAGACTGCCAGATTGACTCTGAAGAACTGTCTCTGAGCTCTTTTGAGAGCTTCAACACCAGAGACCCCCAGAGGGAGTTCTACGAGGGACCCGCAGCGACTCCAGAGCACCATTCCTTAGCCAGCTTGGGGTAGGCAGACAGGTTAGCATAGGGGGGAGCCTGGTCGAAGCGTGGGGGCTTCCAGACTAGCTGGAGGTACGCTCCACCACCAGGAATACTCCCCCTGGGTGGTTACTCTAGACCCTGCTAGCATGGGCGCCTTCCACCGGGGAATGATGGTGAAGCAACGCTTGCTGAACCTGGTAGTTCTCCAGAGGGAGCGCTCGGGGACGGGGATAGGGTTATCCGCTCGGGGCGCTGCCCCGGGTGGCCCTTTTCCCCTAGCCACCGTAGAATGAGCGCCGTCTCCACCGGGGAAGTGCTCAGGGGAGGGAGCGAGCCGACGCTCGGGTCGAGCCGGGCGGGCGACAGCTTGTCCCGGAGCTCCCCGAGTGCCGGTCCCGCTCCCGTTAACGGCAAGACCGAAGAAGACGAGACCCACCTCTCAACCTTGTCTGGGCAGATTGGAGTAACCTAACGGTGCCAACAACCAATCTCAACCTGAACAAGGGGTAAGTAGACGGCCCTCCCGGGTCCACTAGGACAGCACGCGGGATGTGGTGGTCCACGGCGGTCAAGGACCTTAAACGTGGCCGAGTCTTCTATGGAGGATAGCTCCGCTCATGCACAGCACATGCTGCACCACACGTGAAGACTGACAGAGGAACCCCCACTGGAAGAAGAGGACTCCACCTGGAACAATTGACAGAAAAAACAGAAATTAGTTCAAATCTGGTCTTTAATATTAACCCTAAATTGAATTTCAATCCAAATCCTTACCTGACCTTTTGACCCCCGGAATCCAAATCCTCCTGGACAGGAAATCCCAACTCTCCTGAAGAAGAGGACTCCACCTGGAACAACTGGACAGAGAGAAAACTAAAATTAGTTCAAATCTGGCCTTAATATTAATTCATCCTACCTGACCTTTTGACCTCTTAGAATCCAAATCCTCCTAGACAGAAAAACTTAAACTCTTTACACCTAGAAACTCAATTTAACCTTAATTCTGACCTATTGACCTTCTTAACTTAACCAATTAACTCTGATCAATCTAAATCTATCAATCAATGTTTGATTACGCTAAATTTAATGTGCCACCTCTAAAACAAACCAATTGGCTAAGAGGACATACCCTGGGACTTGATCACCCAGGGGGCCGCCCTTAGGGGAGGGTGTCTAGTGGTAAATGGCCGAAACGCCCGATGAACCTAAGGTACACTACTGATGATATGTCCTCACTATTTAGTTCAAAGCAACTTAGAGCAAACTGTCTAAACCCTAACATGGGACTTATCCTAAACCTAACAAGTAGACCTCAATGCCTAAACCCAACCTGGCACATTAGCAACAACTTAACCTCAACCTTGGCTTCCTACTAACCCTAACCATAGGGGCCTCATGCCTAAACCTAACCGTTAGACTCCAAACTAGGACTCTAACAACTAAATTAACTCTTATCCCTCACCTGGGCATTCCCCTAAACCTAACCGTGGGATCCCTGTGCCTAAACCTAACGATTGAAATCCCAAACGGAGAACTTGAAAATGTCTCTAAGACCGAAAGCAATCAAATGAGGAGGAACAAATCCAAAAAAATGGCAAAGCTCACCCTTTGCAGCTGTCTCACGGCCTCCTGGGGGCTGCAGAGGACGCTTTGACCATATAAAGGAATCTGCAAAACACAAGAGTAACTCAAGTATCGAGGAACATGAGTGACAAGCGTCGGCCCGTGCCTTGCCCTTGGCTCTCCACACCAAACTGCTCTACTCTAAAGGACTAGAGTGGGGGGAGTCATTGAGAAAAAACTCATACACCTAACCCAGCCAGAGCCATCGGACAACCTGTTCCTCTGAAAACTAAAAAAGAGTTACTCACAAGTACCTCCAACCTCCATCTTCCCCCCACGGGACGGAAGAGGGAGGAGGGATGCAGGTGGCGCCTAATCCGGCGGGGTTGTGGTGTTAGTATAACGATGTACACCCACTTCCTATCCCTGCGGAACTCCTTTCCGATTCTGCTCCTCGTGGCGAGGGCCTGAAAAACCTAAAAAACAGAAGACACATGGAATTTTCCTCCAACCTCCCACTTCCCCCCACGGGACGGAAGAGGGAGGAGGGATGCAGGTGGCGCCTAATCCGGCGGGGTTGTGGTGTTAGTATAACGATGTACACCCACTTCCTTTCCCTGCGGAACTCCTTTCCGATTCTGCTCCTCGTGGTGAGGGCCCGGGAAACCTAAAGACAGAAGATCCAGGAAAACACACCTAATGGACTCACTTTTTCTTTTTTCTTTTTTCTCCTCCAACCTCCCACTTCCCCCCACGGACGGAAGAGGGAGGAGGGATGCAGGTGGCGCCTAATCCGGCGGGGTTGTGGTGTTAGTATAACGATGTACACCCACTTCCTTTCCCTGCGGAACTCCTTTCCGATTCTGCTCCTCGTGGTGAGGGCCCGGGAAACCTAAAGACAGAAGATCCTGGAAAACACACCTAATGGACTCACTTTTTCTTTTTTCTTTTTTCTCCTCCAACCTCCCACTTCCCCCCACGGGACGGAAGAGGGGGGAGGGATGCAGGTGGCGCCTAATCCGGCGGGGTTGTGGTGTTAGTATAACGATGTACACCCACTTCCTATCCCTGCGGAACTCCTTTCCGATTCTGCTCCTCGTGGTGAGGGCCCGGGAAACCTAAAAACAGAAGAAAGCCATGGAAAAAGACACCTAAGGAACTCACCCCCTATTTTTCTCTTTTTTCTCCTCCAACCTCCCACTTCCCCCCACGGGACGGAAGAGGGAGGAGGGATGCAGGTGGCGCCTAATCCGGCGGGGTTGTGGTGTTAGTATAACGATGTACACCCACTTCCTTTCCCTGCGGAACTCCTTTCCGATTCTGCTCCTCGTGGTGTGGCACCAAGACCTACAAGGATGAAGAGGAAATAACGGAAAAGGACACCGAACCCTGGGAACTTGGACAACCACATCAGTCCAGTCTAGTTTAAATTCAATTAGCTCAACTTAAATCCAATAATCATTAGGTGCCTCACCCTAGGTGTCCAAATGACCCAAGACCTAGAACTCGGTTCTGGTCTAGCCCTGACCGGCGACCCATCAGACCTACGATACACCAATGGACTGGGGCAGCTAATACAATGCTAAACTCAACAAATTAGCCCTTAGCTTTCAGAAAATAGACCTAAAAACTCTAACCCTAACCCTAGCTGAGAACGCTAACCCTAACCCTAACGCCAACTCTAACCCGGAAGTCCAACCACGCCCCTAAAAATTTGCATATTACCCATGATGCATCTGCAAAAATTGACACCATAACCGAAAACGCTGCTTCAAAACATGGAGACCCCCCGAAAATCGCCCCCCAAGTACACCCGGGAGAACCTCGGCGTCCGCGCTGAAGATCCCCAGAGACTGCCAGATTGACTCTGAAGAACTGTCTCTGAGCTCTTTTGAGAGCTTCAACACCAGAGACCCCCAGAGGGAGTTCTACGAGGGACCCGCAGCGACTCCAGAGCACCATTCCTTAGCCAGCTTGGGGTAGGCAGACAGGTTAGCATAGGGGGGAGCCTGGTCGAAGCGTGGGGGCTTCCAGACTAGCTGGAGGTACGCTCCACCACCAGGAATACTCCCCCTGGGTGGTTACTCTAGACCCTGCTAGCATGGGCGCCTTCCACCGGGGAATGATGGTGAAGCAACGCTTGCTGAACCTGGTAGTTCTCCAGAGGGAGCGCTCGGGGACGGGGATAGGGTTATCCGCTCGGGGCGCTGCCCCGGGTGGCCCTTTTCCCCTAGCCACCGTAGAATGAGCGCCGTCTCCACCGGGGAAGTGCTCAGGGGAGGGAGCGAGCCGACGCTCGGGTCGAGCCGGGCGGGCGACAGCTTGTCCCGGAGCTCCCCGAGTGCCGGTCCCGCTCCCGTTAACGGCAAGACCGAAGAAGACGAGACCCACCTCTCAACCTTGTCTGGGCAGATTGGAGTAACCTAACGGTGCCAACAACCAATCTCAACCTGAACAAGGGGTAAGTAGACGGCCCTCCCGGGTCCACTAGGACAGCACGCGGGATGTGGTGGTCCACGGCGTCAAGGACCTTAAACGTGGCCGAGTCTTCTATGGAGGATAGCTCCGCTCATGCACAGCACATGCTGCACCACACGTGAAGACTGACAGAGGAACCCCCACTGGAAGAAGAGGACTCCACCTGGAACAATTGGACAGAAAAAACAGAAATTAGTTCAAATCTGGTCTTTAATATTAACCCTAAATTGAATTTCAATCCAAATCCTTACCTGACCTTTTGACCCCCGGAATCCAAATCCTCCTGGACAGGAAATCCCAACTCTCCTGAAGAAGAGGACTCCACCTGGAACAACTGGACAGAGAGAAAACTAAAATTAGTTCAAATCTGGCCTTAATATTAATTCATCCTACCTGACCTTTTGACCTCTTAGAATCCAAATCCTCCTAGACAGAAAAACTTAAACTCTTTACACCTAGAAACTCAATTTAACCTTAATTCTGACCTATTGACCTTCTTAACTTAACCAATTAACTCTGATCAATCTAAATCTATCAATCAATGTTTGATTACGCTAAATTTAATGTGCCACCTCTAAAACAAACCAATTGGCTAAGAGGACATACCCTGGGACTTGATCACCCCAGGGGGCCGCCCTTAGGGGAGGGTGTCTAGTGGTAAATGGCCGAAACGCCCGATGAACCTAAGGTACACTACTGATGATATGTCCTCACTATTTAGTTCAAAGCAACTTAGAGCAAACTGTCTAAACCCTAACATGGGACTTATCCTAAACCTAACAAGTAGACCTCAATGCCTAAACCCAACCTGGCACATTAGCAACAACTTAACCTCAACCTTGGCTTCCTACTAACCCTAACCATAGGGGCCTCATGCCTAAACCTAACCGTTAGACTCCAAACTAGGACTCTAACAACTAAATTAACTCTTATCCCTCACCTGGGCATTCCCTAAACCTAACCGTGGGATCCCTGTGCCTAAACCTAACGATTGAAATCCCAAACGGAGAACTTGAAAATGTCTCTAAGACCGAAAGCAATCAAATGAGGAGGAACAAATCCAAAAAAATGGCAAAGCTCACCCTTTGCAGCTGTCTCACGGCCTCCTGGGGGCTGCAGAGGACGCTTTGACCATATAAAGGAATCTGCAAAACACAAGAGTAACTCAAGTATCGAGGAACATGAGTGACAAGCGTCGGCCCGTGCCTTGCCCTTGGCTCTCCACACCAAACTGCTCTACTCTAAAGGACTAGAGTGGGGGGAGTCATTGAGAAAAAACTCATACACCTAACCCAGCCAGAGCCATCGGACAACCTGTTCCTCTGAAAACTAAAAAAGAGTTACTCACAAGTACCTCCAACCTCCATCTTCCCCCCACGGGACGGAAGAGGGAGGAGGGATGCAGGTGGCGCCTAATCCGGCGGGGTTGTGGTGTTAGTATAACGATGTACACCCACTTCCTATCCCTGCGGAACTCCTTTCCGATTCTGCTCCTCGTGGCGAGGGCCTGAAAAACCTAAAAAACAGAAGACACATGGAATTTTTCCTCCAACCTCCCACTTCCCCCCACGGGACGGAAGAGGGAGGAGGGATGCAGGTGGCGCCTAATCCGGCGGGGTTGTGGTGTTAGTATAACGATGTACACCCACTTCCTTTCCCTGCGGAACTCCTTTCCGATTCTGCTCCTCGTGGTGAGGGCCCGGGAAACCTAAAGACAGAAGATCCAGGAAAACACACCTAATGGACTCACTTTTTCTTTTTTCTTTTTTCTCCTCCAACCTCCCACTTCCCCCCACGGGACGGAAGAGGGAGGAGGGATGCAGGTGGCGCCTAATCCGGCGGGGTTGTGGTGTTAGTATAACGATGTACACCCACTTCCTTTCCCTGCGGAACTCCTTTCCGATTCTGCTCCTCGTGGTGAGGGCCCGGGAAACCTAAAGACAGAAGATCCTGGAAAACACACCTAATGGACTCACTTTTTCTTTTTTCTTTTTTCTCTCCAACCTCCCACTTCCCCCCACGGGACGGAAGAGGGGGGAGGGATGCAGGTGGCGCCTAATCCGGCGGGGTTGTGGTGTTAGTATAACGATGTACACCCACTTCCTATCCCTGCGGAACTCCTTTCCGATTCTGCTCCTCGTGGTGAGGGCCCGGGAAACCTAAAAACAGAAGAAAGCCATGGAAAAAGACACCTAAGGAACTCACCCCCTATTTTTCTCTTTTTTTCTCCTCCAACCTCCCACTTCCCCCCACGGGACGGAAGAGGGAGGAGGGATGCAGGTGGCGCCTAATCCGGCGGGGTTGTGGTGTTAGTATAACGATGTACACCCACTTCCTTTCCCTGCGGAACTCCTTTCCGATTCTGCTCCTCGTGGTGTGGCACCAAGACCTACAAGGATGAAGAGGAAATAACGGAAAAGGACACCGAACCCTGGGAACTTGGACAACCACATCAGTCCAGTCTAGTTTAAATTCAATTAGCTCAACTTAAATCCAATAATCATTAGGTGCCTCACCCTAGGTGTCCAAATGACCCAAGACCTAGAACTCGGTTCTGGTCTAGCCCTGACCGGCGACCCATCAGACCTACGATACACCAATGGACTGGGGCAGCTAATACAATGCTAAACTCAACAAATTAGCCCTTAGCTTTCAGAAAATAGACCTAAAAACTCTAACCCTAACCCTAGCTGAGAACGCTAACCCTAACCCTAACGCCAACTCTAACCCGGAAGTCCAACCACGCCCCTAAAAATTTGCATATTACCCATGATGCATCTGCAAAAATTGACACCATAACCGAAAACGCTGCTTCAAAACATGGAGACCCCCCGAAAATCGCCCCCCAAGTACACCCGGGAGAACCTCGGCGTCCGCGCTGAAGATCCCCAGAGACTGCCAGATTGACTCTGAAGAACTGTCTCTGAGCTCTTTTGAGAGCTTCAACACCAGAGACCCCCAGAGGGAGTTCTACGAGGGACCCGCAGCGACTCCAGAGCACCATTCCTTAGCCAGCTTGGGGTAGGCAGACAGGTTAGCATAGGGGGGAGCCTGGTCGAAGCGTGGGGGCTTCCAGACTAGCTGGAGGTACGCTCCACCACCAGGAATACTCCCCCTGGGTGGTTACTCTAGACCCTGCTAGCATGGGCGCCTTCCACCGGGGAATGATGGTGAAGCAACGCTTGCTGAACCTGGTAGTTCTCCAGAGGGAGCGCTCGGGGACGGGGATAGGGTTATCCGCTCGGGGCGCTGCCCCGGGTGGCCCTTTTCCCCTAGCCACCGTAGAATGAGCGCCGTCTCCACCGGGGAAGTGCTCAGGGGAGGGAGCGAGCCGACGCTCGGGTCGAGCCGGGCGGGCGACAGCTTGTCCCGGAGCTCCCCGAGTGCCGGTCCCGCTCCCGTTAACGGCAAGACCGAAGAAGACGAGACCCACCTCTCAACCTTGTCTGGGCAGATTGGAGTAACCTAACGGTGCCAACAACCAATCTCAACCTGAACAAGGGGTAAGTAGACGGCCCTCCCGGGTCCACTAGGACAGCACGCGGGATGTGGTGGTCCACGGCGTCAAGGACCTTAAACGTGGCCGAGTCTTCTATGGAGGATAGCTCCGCTCATGCACAGCACATGCTGCACCACACGTGAAGACTGACAGAGGAACCCCCACTGGAAGAAGAGGACTCCACCTGGAACAATTGGACAGAAAAAACAGAAATTAGTTCAAATCTGGTCTTTAATATTAACCCTAAATTGAATTTCAATCCAAATCCTTACCTGACCTTTTGACCCCCGGAATCCAAATCCTCCTGGACAGGAAATCCCAACTCTCCTGAAGAAGAGGACTCCACCTGGAACAACTGGACAGAGAGAAAACTAAAATTAGTTCAAATCTGGCCTTAATATTAATTCATCCTACCTGACCTTTTGACCTCTTAGAATCCAAATCCTCCTAGACAGAAAAACTTAAACTCTTTACACCTAGAAACTCAATTTAACCTTAATTCTGACCTATTGACCTTCTTAACTTAACCAATTAACTCTGATCAATCTAAATCTATCAATCAATGTTTGATTACGCTAAATTTAATGTGCCACCTCTAAAACAAACCAATTGGCTAAGAGGACATACCCTGGGACTTGATCACCCCAGGGGGCCGCCCTTAGGGGAGGGTGTCTAGTGGTAAATGGCCGAAACGCCCGATGAACCTAAGGTACACTACTGATGATATGTCCTCACTATTTAGTTCAAAGCAACTTAGAGCAAACTGTCTAAACCCTAACATGGGACTTATCCTAAACCTAACAAGTAGACCTCAATGCCTAAACCCAACCTGGCACATTAGCAACAACTTAACCTCAACCTTGGCTTCCTACTAACCCTAACCATAGGGGCCTCATGCCTAAACCTAACCGTTAGACTCCAAACTAGGACTCTAACAACTAAATTAACTCTTATCCCTCACCTGGGCATTCCCCTAAACCTAACCGTGGGATCCCTGTGCCTAAACCTAACGATTGAAATCCCAAACGGAGAACTTGAAAATGTCTCTAAGACCGAAAGCAATCAAATGAGGAGGAACAAATCCAAAAAAATGGCAAAGCTCACCCTTTGCAGCTGTCTCACGGCCTCCTGGGGGCTGCAGAGGACGCTTTGACCATATAAAGGAATCTGCAAAACACAAGAGTAACTCAAGTATCGAGGAACATGAGTGACAAGCGTCGGCCCGTGCCTTGCCCTTGGCTCTCCACACCAAACTGCTCTACTCTAAAGGACTAGAGTGGGGGGAGTCATTGAGAAAAAACTCATACACCTAACCCAGCCAGAGCCATCGGACAACCTGTTCCTCTGAAAACTAAAAAAGAGTTACTCACAAGTACCTCCAACCTCCATCTTCCCCCCACGGGACGGAAGAGGGAGGAGGGATGCAGGTGGCGCCTAATCCGGCGGGGTTGTGGTGTTAGTATAACGATGTACACCCACTTCCTATCCCTGCGGAACTCCTTTCCGATTCTGCTCCTCGTGGCGAGGGCCTGAAAAACCTAAAAAACAGAAGACACATGGAATTTTTCCTCCAACCTCCCACTTCCCCCCACGGGACGGAAGAGGGAGGAGGGATGCAGGTGGCGCCTAATCCGGCGGGGTTGTGGTGTTAGTATAACGATGTACACCCACTTCCTTTCCCTGCGGAACTCCTTTCCGATTCTGCTCCTCGTGGTGAGGGCCCGGGAAACCTAAAGACAGAAGATCCAGGAAAACACACCTAATGGACTCACTTTTTCTTTTTTCTTTTTTCTCCTCCAACCTCCCACTTCCCCCCACGGGACGGAAGAGGGAGGAGGGATGCAGGTGGCGCCTAATCCGGCGGGGTTGTGGTGTTAGTATAACGATGTACACCCACTTCCTTTCCCTGCGGAACTCCTTTCCGATTCTGCTCCTCGTGGTGAGGGCCCGGGAAACCTAAAGACAGAAGATCCTGGAAAACACACCTAATGGACTCACTTTTTCTTTTTTCTTTTTTCTCCTCCAACCTCCCACTTCCCCCCACGGGACGGAAGAGGGGGGAGGGATGCAGGTGGCGCCTAATCCGGCGGGGTTGTGGTGTTAGTATAACGATGTACACCCACTTCCTATCCCTGCGGAACTCCTTTCCGATTCTGCTCCTCGTGGTGAGGGCCCGGGAAACCTAAAAACAGAAGAAAGCCATGGAAAAAGACACCTAAGGAACTCACCCCCTATTTTTCTCTTTTTTTCTCCTCCAACCTCCCACTTCCCCCCACGGGACGGAAGAGGGAGGAGGGATGCAGGTGGCGCCTAATCCGGCGGGGTTGTGGTGTTAGTATAACGATGTACACCCACTTCCTTTCCCTGCGGAACTCCTTTCCGATTCTGCTCCTCGTGGTGTGGCACCAAGACCTACAAGGATGAAGAGGAAATAACGGAAAAGGACACCGAACCCTGGGAACTTGGACAACCACATCAGTCCAGTCTAGTTTAAATTCAATTAGCTCAACTTAAATCCAATAATCATTAGGTGCCTCACCCTAGGTGTCCAAATGACCCAAGACCTAGAACTCGGTTCTGGTCTAGCCCTGACCGGCGACCCATCAGACCTACGATACACCAATGGACTGGGGCAGCTAATACAATGCTAAACTCAACAAATTAGCCCTTAGCTTTCAGAAAATAGACCTAAAAACTCTAACCCTAACCCTAGCTGAGAACGCTAACCCTAACCCTAACGCCAACTCTAACCCGGAAGTCCAACCACGCCCCTAAAAATTTGCATATTACCCATGATGCATCTGCAAAAATTGACACCATAACCGAAAACGCTGCTTCAAAACATGGAGACCCCCCGAAAATCGCCCCCCAAGTACACCCGGGAGAACCTCGGCGTCCGCGCTGAAGATCCCCAGAGACTGCCAGATTGACTCTGAAGAACTGTCTCTGAGCTCTTTTGAGAGCTTCAACACCAGAGACCCCCAGAGGGAGTTCTACGAGGGACCCGCAGCGACTCCAGAGCACCATTCCTTAGCCAGCTTGGGGTAGGCAGACAGGTTAGCATAGGGGGGAGCCTGGTCGAAGCGTGGGGGCTTCCAGACTAGCTGGAGGTACGCTCCACCACCAGGAATACTCCCCCTGGGTGGTTACTCTAGACCCTGCTAGCATGGGCGCCTTCCACCGGGGAATGATGGTGAAGCAACGCTTGCTGAACCTGGTAGTTCTCCAGAGGGAGCGCTCGGGGACGGGGATAGGGTTATCCGCTCGGGGCGCTGCCCCGGGTGGCCCTTTTCCCCTAGCCACCGTAGAATGAGCGCCGTCTCCACCGGGGAAGTGCTCAGGGGAGGGAGCGAGCCGACGCTCGGGTCGAGCCGGGCGGGCGACAGCTTGTCCCGGAGCTCCCCGAGTGCCGGTCCCGCTCCCGTTAACGGCAAGACCGAAGAAGACGAGACCCACCTCTCAACCTTGTCTGGGCAGATTGGAGTAACCTAACGGTGCCAACAACCAATCTCAACCTGAACAAGGGGTAAGTAGACGGCCCTCCCGGGTCCACTAGGACAGCACGCGGGATGTGGTGGTCCACGGCGTCAAGGACCTTAAACGTGGCCGAGTCTTCTATGGAGGATAGCTCCGCTCATGCACAGCACATGCTGCACCACACGTGAAGACTGACAGAGGAACCCCCACTGGAAGAAGAGGACTCCACCTGGAACAATTGGACAGAAAAAACAGAAATTAGTTCAAATCTGGTCTTTAATATTAACCCTAAATTGAATTTCAATCCAAATCCTTACCTGACCTTTTGACCCCCGGAATCCAAATCCTCCTGGACAGGAAATCCCAACTCTCCTGAAGAAGAGGACTCCACCTGGAACAACTGGACAGAGAGAAAACTAAAATTAGTTCAAATCTGGCCTTAATATTAATTCATCCTACCTGACCTTTTGACCTCTTAGAATCCAAATCCTCCTAGACAGAAAAACTTAAACTCTTTACACCTAGAAACTCAATTTAACCTTAATTCTGACCTATTGACCTTCTTAACTTAACCAATTAACTCTGATCAATCTAAATCTATCAATCAATGTTTGATTACGCTAAATTTAATGTGCCACCTCTAAAACAAACCAATTGGCTAAGAGGACATACCCTGGGACTTGATCACCCCAGGGGGCCGCCCTTAGGGGAGGGTGTCTAGTGGTAAATGGCCGAAACGCCCGATGAACCTAAGGTACACTACTGATGATATGTCCTCACTATTTAGTTCAAAGCAACTTAGAGCAAACTGTCTAAACCCTAACATGGGACTTATCCTAAACCTAACAAGTAGACCTCAATGCCTAAACCCAACCTGGCACATTAGCAACAACTTAACCTCAACCTTGGCTTCCTACTAACCCTAACCATAGGGGCCTCATGCCTAAACCTAACCGTTAGACTCCAAACTAGGACTCTAACAACTAAATTAACTCTTATCCCTCACCTGGGCATTCCCCTAAACCTAACCGTGGGATCCCTGTGCCTAAACCTAACGATTGAAATCCCAAACGGAGAACTTGAAAATGTCTCTAAGACCGAAAGCAATCAAATGAGGAGGAACAAATCCAAAAAAATGGCAAAGCTCACCCTTTGCAGCTGTCTCACGGCCTCCTGGGGGCTGCAGAGGACGCTTTGACCATATAAAGGAATCTGCAAAACACAAGAGTAACTCAAGTATCGAGGAACATGAGTGACAAGCGTCGGCCCGTGCCTTGCCCTTGGCTCTCCACACCAAACTGCTCTACTCTAAAGGACTAGAGTGGGGGGAGTCATTGAGAAAAAACTCATACACCTAACCCAGCCAGAGCCATCGGACAACCTGTTCCTCTGAAAACTAAAAAAGAGTTACTCACAAGTACCTCCAACCTCCATCTTCCCCCCACGGGACGGAAGAGGGAGGAGGGATGCAGGTGGCGCCTAATCCGGCGGGGTTGTGGTGTTAGTATAACGATGTACACCCACTTCCTATCCCTGCGGAACTCCTTTCCGATTCTGCTCCTCGTGGCGAGGGCCTGAAAAACCTAAAAAACAGAAGACACATGGAATTTTTCCTCCAACCTCCCACTTCCCCCCACGGGACGGAAGAGGGAGGAGGGATGCAGGTGGCGCCTAATCCGGCGGGGTTGTGGTGTTAGTATAACGATGTACACCCACTTCCTTTCCCTGCGGAACTCCTTTCCGATTCTGCTCCTCGTGGTGAGGGCCCGGGAAACCTAAAGACAGAAGATCCAGGAAAACACACCTAATGGACTCACTTTTTCTTTTTTCTTTTTTCTCCTCCAACCTCCCACTTCCCCCCACGGGACGGAAGAGGGAGGAGGGATGCAGGTGGCGCCTAATCCGGCGGGGTTGTGGTGTTAGTATAACGATGTACACCCACTTCCTTTCCCTGCGGAACTCCTTTCCGATTCTGCTCCTCGTGGTGAGGGCCCGGGAAACCTAAAGACAGAAGATCCTGGAAAACACACCTAATGGACTCACTTTTTCTTTTTTCTTTTTTCTCCTCCAACCTCCCACTTCCCCCCACGGGACGGAAGAGGGGGGAGGGATGCAGGTGGCGCCTAATCCGGCGGGGTTGTGGTGTTAGTATAACGATGTACACCCACTTCCTATCCCTGCGGAACTCCTTTCCGATTCTGCTCCTCGTGGTGAGGGCCCGGGAAACCTAAAAACAGAAGAAAGCCATGGAAAAAGACACCTAAGGAACTCACCCCCTATTTTTCTCTTTTTTTCTCCTCCAACCTCCCACTTCCCCCCACGGGACGGAAGAGGGAGGAGGGATGCAGGTGGCGCCTAATCCGGCGGGGTTGTGGTGTTAGTATAACGATGTACACCCACTTCCTTTCCCTGCGGAACTCCTTTCCGATTCTGCTCCTCGTGGTGTGGCACCAAGACCTACAAGGATGAAGAGGAAATAACGGAAAAGGACACCGAACCCTGGGAACTTGGACAACCACATCAGTCCAGTCTAGTTTAAATTCAATTAGCTCAACTTAAATCCAATAATCATTAGGTGCCTCACCCTAGGTGTCCAAATGACCCAAGACCTAGAACTCGGTTCTGGTCTAGCCCTGACCGGCGACCCATCAGACCTACGATACACCAATGGACTGGGGCAGCTAATACAATGCTAAACTCAACAAATTAGCCCTTAGCTTTCAGAAAATAGACCTAAAAACTCTAACCCTAACCCTAGCTGAGAACGCTAACCCTAACCCTAACGCCAACTCTAACCCGGAAGTCCAACCACGCCCCTAAAAATTTGCATATTACCCATGATGCATCTGCAAAAATTGACACCATAACCGAAAACGCTGCTTCAAAACATGGAGACCCCCCGAAAATCGCCCCCCAAGTACACCCGGGAGAACCTCGGCGTCCGCGCTGAAGATCCCCAGAGACTGCCAGATTGACTCTGAAGAACTGTCTCTGAGCTCTTTTGAGAGCTTCAACACCAGAGACCCCCAGAGGGAGTTCTACGAGGGACCCGCAGCGACTCCAGAGCACCATTCCTTAGCCAGCTTGGGGTAGGCAGACAGGTTAGCATAGGGGGGAGCCTGGTCGAAGCGTGGGGGCTTCCAGACTAGCTGGAGGTACGCTCCACCACCAGGAATACTCCCCCTGGGTGGTTACTCTAGACCCTGCTAGCATGGGCGCCTTCCACCGGGGAATGATGGTGAAGCAACGCTTGCTGAACCTGGTAGTTCTCCAGAGGGAGCGCTCGGGGACGGGGATAGGGTTATCCGCTCGGGGCGCTGCCCCGGGTGGCCCTTTTCCCCTAGCCACCGTAGAATGAGCGCCGTCTCCACCGGGGAAGTGCTCAGGGGAGGGAGCGAGCCGACGCTCGGGTCGAGCCGGGCGGGCGACAGCTTGTCCCGGAGCTCCCCGAGTGCCGGTCCCGCTCCCGTTAACGGCAAGACCGAAGAAGACGAGACCCACCTCTCAACCTTGTCTGGGCAGATTGGAGTAACCTAACGGTGCCAACAACCAATCTCAACCTGAACAAGGGGTAAGTAGACGGCCCTCCCGGGTCCACTAGGACAGCACGCGGGATGTGGTGGTCCACGGCGTCAAGGACCTTAAACGTGGCCGAGTCTTCTATGGAGGATAGCTCCGCTCATGCACAGCACATGCTGCACCACACGTGAAGACTGACAGAGGAACCCCCACTGGAAGAAGAGGACTCCACCTGGAACAATTGGACAGAAAAAACAGAAATTAGTTCAAATCTGGTCTTTAATATTAACCCTAAATTGAATTTCAATCCAAATCCTTACCTGACCTTTTGACCCCCGGAATCCAAATCCTCCTGGACAGGAAATCCCAACTCTCCTGAAGAAGAGGACTCCACCTGGAACAACTGGACAGAGAGAAAACTAAAATTAGTTCAAATCTGGCCTTAATATTAATTCATCCTACCTGACCTTTTGACCTCTTAGAATCCAAATCCTCCTAGACAGAAAAACTTAAACTCTTTACACCTAGAAACTCAATTTAACCTTAATTCTGACCTATTGACCTTCTTAACTTAACCAATTAACTCTGATCAATCTAAATCTATCAATCAATGTTTGATTACGCTAAATTTAATGTGCCACCTCTAAAACAAACCAATTGGCTAAGAGGACATACCCTGGGACTTGATCACCCCAGGGGGCCGCCCTTAGGGGAGGGTGTCTAGTGGTAAATGGCCGAAACGCCCGATGAACCTAAGGTACACTACTGATGATATGTCCTCACTATTTAGTTCAAAGCAACTTAGAGCAAACTGTCTAAACCCTAACATGGGACTTATCCTAAACCTAACAAGTAGACCTCAATGCCTAAACCCAACCTGGCACATTAGCAACAACTTAACCTCAACCTTGGCTTCCTACTAACCCTAACCATAGGGGCCTCATGCCTAAACCTAACCGTTAGACTCCAAACTAGGACTCTAACAACTAAATTAACTCTTATCCCTCACCTGGGCATTCCCCTAAACCTAACCGTGGGATCCCTGTGCCTAAACCTAACGATTGAAATCCCAAACGGAGAACTTGAAAATGTCTCTAAGACCGAAAGCAATCAAATGAGGAGGAACAAATCCAAAAAAATGGCAAAGCTCACCCTTTGCAGCTGTCTCACGGCCTCCTGGGGGCTGCAGAGGACGCTTTGACCATATAAAGGAATCTGCAAAACACAAGAGTAACTCAAGTATCGAGGAACATGAGTGACAAGCGTCGGCCCGTGCCTTGCCCTTGGCTCTCCACACCAAACTGCTCTACTCTAAAGGACTAGAGTGGGGGGAGTCATTGAGAAAAAACTCATACACCTAACCCAGCCAGAGCCATCGGACAACCTGTTCCTCTGAAAACTAAAAAAGAGTTACTCACAAGTACCTCCAACCTCCATCTTCCCCCCACGGGACGGAAGAGGGAGGAGGGATGCAGGTGGCGCCTAATCCGGCGGGGTTGTGGTGTTAGTATAACGATGTACACCCACTTCCTATCCCTGCGGAACTCCTTTCCGATTCTGCTCCTCGTGGCGAGGGCCTGAAAAACCTAAAAAACAGAAGACACATGGAATTTTTCCTCCAACCTCCCACTTCCCCCCACGGGACGGAAGAGGGAGGAGGGATGCAGGTGGCGCCTAATCCGGCGGGGTTGTGGTGTTAGTATAACGATGTACACCCACTTCCTTTCCCTGCGGAACTCCTTTCCGATTCTGCTCCTCGTGGTGAGGGCCCGGGAAACCTAAAGACAGAAGATCCAGGAAAACACACCTAATGGACTCACTTTTTCTTTTTTCTTTTTTCTCCTCCAACCTCCCACTTCCCCCCACGGGACGGAAGAGGGAGGAGGGATGCAGGTGGCGCCTAATCCGGCGGGGTTGTGGTGTTAGTATAACGATGTACACCCACTTCCTTTCCCTGCGGAACTCCTTTCCGATTCTGCTCCTCGTGGTGAGGGCCCGGGAAACCTAAAGACAGAAGATCCTGGAAAACACACCTAATGGACTCACTTTTTCTTTTTTCTTTTTTCTCCTCCAACCTCCCACTTCCCCCCACGGGACGGAAGAGGGGGGAGGGATGCAGGTGGCGCCTAATCCGGCGGGGTTGTGGTGTTAGTATAACGATGTACACCCACTTCCTATCCCTGCGGAACTCCTTTCCGATTCTGCTCCTCGTGGTGAGGGCCCGGGAAACCTAAAAACAGAAGAAAGCCATGGAAAAAGACACCTAAGGAACTCACCCCCTATTTTTCTCTTTTTTTCTCCTCCAACCTCCCACTTCCCCCCACGGGACGGAAGAGGGAGGAGGGATGCAGGTGGCGCCTAATCCGGCGGGGTTGTGGTGTTAGTATAACGATGTACACCCACTTCCTTTCCCTGCGGAACTCCTTTCCGATTCTGCTCCTCGTGGTGTGGCACCAAGACCTACAAGGATGAAGAGGAAATAACGGAAAAGGACACCGAACCCTGGGAACTTGGACAACCACATCAGTCCAGTCTAGTTTAAATTCAATTAGCTCAACTTAAATCCAATAATCATTAGGTGCCTCACCCTAGGTGTCCAAATGACCCAAGACCTAGAACTCGGTTCTGGTCTAGCCCTGACCGGCGACCCATCAGACCTACGATACACCAATGGACTGGGGCAGCTAATACAATGCTAAACTCAACAAATTAGCCCTTAGCTTTCAGAAAATAGACCTAAAAACTCTAACCCTAACCCTAGCTGAGAACGCTAACCCTAACCCTAACGCCAACTCTAACCCGGAAGTCCAACCACGCCCCTAAAAATTTGCATATTACCCATGATGCATCTGCAAAAATTGACACCATAACCGAAAACGCTGCTTCAAAACATGGAGACCCCCCGAAAATCGCCCCCCAAGTACACCCGGGAGAACCTCGGCGTCCGCGCTGAAGATCCCCAGAGACTGCCAGATTGACTCTGAAGAACTGTCTCTGAGCTCTTTTGAGAGCTTCAACACCAGAGACCCCCAGAGGGAGTTCTACGAGGGACCCGCAGCGACTCCAGAGCACCATTCCTTAGCCAGCTTGGGGTAGGCAGACAGGTTAGCATAGGGGGGAGCCTGGTCGAAGCGTGGGGGCTTCCAGACTAGCTGGAGGTACGCTCCACCACCAGGAATACTCCCCCTGGGTGGTTACTCTAGACCCTGCTAGCATGGGCGCCTTCCACCGGGGAATGATGGTGAAGCAACGCTTGCTGAACCTGGTAGTTCTCCAGAGGGAGCGCTCGGGGACGGGGATAGGGTTATCCGCTCGGGGCGCTGCCCCGGGTGGCCCTTTTCCCCTAGCCACCGTAGAATGAGCGCCGTCTCCACCGGGGAAGTGCTCAGGGGAGGGAGCGAGCCGACGCTCGGGTCGAGCCGGGCGGGCGACAGCTTGTCCCGGAGCTCCCCGAGTGCCGGTCCCGCTCCCGTTAACGGCAAGACCGAAGAAGACGAGACCCACCTCTCAACCTTGTCTGGGCAGATTGGAGTAACCTAACGGTGCCAACAACCAATCTCAACCTGAACAAGGGGTAAGTAGACGGCCCTCCCGGGTCCACTAGGACAGCACGCGGGATGTGGTGGTCCACGGCGTCAAGGACCTTAAACGTGGCCGAGTCTTCTATGGAGGATAGCTCCGCTCATGCACAGCACATGCTGCACCACACGTGAAGACTGACAGAGGAACCCCCACTGGAAGAAGAGGACTCCACCTGGAACAATTGGACAGAAAAAACAGAAATTAGTTCAAATCTGGTCTTTAATATTAACCCTAAATTGAATTTCAATCCAAATCCTTACCTGACCTTTTGACCCCCGGAATCCAAATCCTCCTGGACAGGAAATCCCAACTCTCCTGAAGAAGAGGACTCCACCTGGAACAACTGGACAGAGAGAAAACTAAAATTAGTTCAAATCTGGCCTTAATATTAATTCATCCTACCTGACCTTTTGACCTCTTAGAATCCAAATCCTCCTAGACAGAAAAACTTAAACTCTTTACACCTAGAAACTCAATTTAACCTTAATTCTGACCTATTGACCTTCTTAACTTAACCAATTAACTCTGATCAATCTAAATCTATCAATCAATGTTTGATTACGCTAAATTTAATGTGCCACCTCTAAAACAAACCAATTGGCTAAGAGGACATACCCTGGGACTTGATCACCCCAGGGGGCCGCCCTTAGGGGAGGGTGTCTAGTGGTAAATGGCCGAAACGCCCGATGAACCTAAGGTACACTACTGATGATATGTCCTCACTATTTAGTTCAAAGCAACTTAGAGCAAACTGTCTAAACCCTAACATGGGACTTATCCTAAACCTAACAAGTAGACCTCAATGCCTAAACCCAACCTGGCACATTAGCAACAACTTAACCTCAACCTTGGCTTCCTACTAACCCTAACCATAGGGGCCTCATGCCTAAACCTAACCGTTAGACTCCAAACTAGGACTCTAACAACTAAATTAACTCTTATCCCTCACCTGGGCATTCCCCTAAACCTAACCGTGGGATCCCTGTGCCTAAACCTAACGATTGAAATCCCAAACGGAGAACTTGAAAATGTCTCTAAGACCGAAAGCAATCAAATGAGGAGGAACAAATCCAAAAAAATGGCAAAGCTCACCCTTTGCAGCTGTCTCACGGCCTCCTGGGGGCTGCAGAGGACGCTTTGACCATATAAAGGAATCTGCAAAACACAAGAGTAACTCAAGTATCGAGGAACATGAGTGACAAGCGTCGGCCCGTGCCTTGCCCTTGGCTCTCCACACCAAACTGCTCTACTCTAAAGGACTAGAGTGGGGGGAGTCATTGAGAAAAAACTCATACACCTAACCCAGCCAGAGCCATCGGACAACCTGTTCCTCTGAAAACTAAAAAAGAGTTACTCACAAGTACCTCCAACCTCCATCTTCCCCCCACGGGACGGAAGAGGGAGGAGGGATGCAGGTGGCGCCTAATCCGGCGGGGTTGTGGTGTTAGTATAACGATGTACACCCACTTCCTATCCCTGCGGAACTCCTTTCCGATTCTGCTCCTCGTGGCGAGGGCCTGAAAAACCTAAAAAACAGAAGACACATGGAATTTTTCCTCCAACCTCCCACTTCCCCCCACGGGACGGAAGAGGGAGGAGGGATGCAGGTGGCGCCTAATCCGGCGGGGTTGTGGTGTTAGTATAACGATGTACACCCACTTCCTTTCCCTGCGGAACTCCTTTCCGATTCTGCTCCTCGTGGTGAGGGCCCGGGAAACCTAAAGACAGAAGATCCAGGAAAACACACCTAATGGACTCACTTTTTCTTTTTTCTTTTTTCTCCTCCAACCTCCCACTTCCCCCCACGGGACGGAAGAGGGAGGAGGGATGCAGGTGGCGCCTAATCCGGCGGGGTTGTGGTGTTAGTATAACGATGTACACCCACTTCCTTTCCCTGCGGAACTCCTTTCCGATTCTGCTCCTCGTGGTGAGGGCCCGGGAAACCTAAAGACAGAAGATCCTGGAAAACACACCTAATGGACTCACTTTTTCTTTTTTCTTTTTTCTCCTCCAACCTCCCACTTCCCCCCACGGGACGGAAGAGGGGGGAGGGATGCAGGTGGCGCCTAATCCGGCGGGGTTGTGGTGTTAGTATAACGATGTACACCCACTTCCTATCCCTGCGGAACTCCTTTCCGATTCTGCTCCTCGTGGTGAGGGCCCGGGAAACCTAAAAACAGAAGAAAGCCATGGAAAAAGACACCTAAGGAACTCACCCCCTATTTTTCTCTTTTTTTCTCCTCCAACCTCCCACTTCCCCCCACGGGACGGAAGAGGGAGGAGGGATGCAGGTGGCGCCTAATCCGGCGGGGTTGTGGTGTTAGTATAACGATGTACACCCACTTCCTTTCCCTGCGGAACTCCTTTCCGATTCTGCTCCTCGTGGTGTGGCACCAAGACCTACAAGGATGAAGAGGAAATAACGGAAAAGGACACCGAACCCTGGGAACTTGGACAACCACATCAGTCCAGTCTAGTTTAAATTCAATTAGCTCAACTTAAATCCAATAATCATTAGGTGCCTCACCCTAGGTGTCCAAATGACCCAAGACCTAGAACTCGGTTCTGGTCTAGCCCTGACCGGCGACCCATCAGACCTACGATACACCAATGGACTGGGGCAGCTAATACAATGCTAAACTCAACAAATTAGCCCTTAGCTTTCAGAAAATAGACCTAAAAACTCTAACCCTAACCCTAGCTGAGAACGCTAACCCTAACCCTAACGCCAACTCTAACCCGGAAGTCCAACCACGCCCCTAAAAATTTGCATATTACCCATGATGCATCTGCAAAAATTGACACCATAACCGAAAACGCTGCTTCAAAACATGGAGACCCCCCGAAAATCGCCCCCCAAGTACACCCGGGAGAACCTCGGCGTCCGCGCTGAAGATCCCCAGAGACTGCCAGATTGACTCTGAAGAACTGTCTCTGAGCTCTTTTGAGAGCTTCAACACCAGAGACCCCCAGAGGGAGTTCTACGAGGGACCCGCAGCGACTCCAGAGCACCATTCCTTAGCCAGCTTGGGGTAGGCAGACAGGTTAGCATAGGGGGGAGCCTGGTCGAAGCGTGGGGGCTTCCAGACTAGCTGGAGGTACGCTCCACCACCAGGAATACTCCCCCTGGGTGGTTACTCTAGACCCTGCTAGCATGGGCGCCTTCCACCGGGGAATGATGGTGAAGCAACGCTTGCTGAACCTGGTAGTTCTCCAGAGGGAGCGCTCGGGGACGGGGATAGGGTTATCCGCTCGGGGCGCTGCCCCGGGTGGCCCTTTTCCCCTAGCCACCGTAGAATGAGCGCCGTCTCCACCGGGGAAGTGCTCAGGGGAGGGAGCGAGCCGACGCTCGGGTCGAGCCGGGCGGGCGACAGCTTGTCCCGGAGCTCCCCGAGTGCCGGTCCCGCTCCCGTTAACGGCAAGACCGAAGAAGACGAGACCCACCTCTCAACCTTGTCTGGGCAGATTGGAGTAACCTAACGGTGCCAACAACCAATCTCAACCTGAACAAGGGGTAAGTAGACGGCCCTCCCGGGTCCACTAGGACAGCACGCGGGATGTGGTGGTCCACGGCGTCAAGGACCTTAAACGTGGCCGAGTCTTCTATGGAGGATAGCTCCGCTCATGCACAGCACATGCTGCACCACACGTGAAGACTGACAGAGGAACCCCCACTGGAAGAAGAGGACTCCACCTGGAACAATTGGACAGAAAAAACAGAAATTAGTTCAAATCTGGTCTTTAATATTAACCCTAAATTGAATTTCAATCCAAATCCTTACCTGACCTTTTGACCCCCGGAATCCAAATCCTCCTGGACAGGAAATCCCAACTCTCCTGAAGAAGAGGACTCCACCTGGAACAACTGGACAGAGAGAAAACTAAAATTAGTTCAAATCTGGCCTTAATATTAATTCATCCTACCTGACCTTTTGACCTCTTAGAATCCAAATCCTCCTAGACAGAAAAACTTAAACTCTTTACACCTAGAAACTCAATTTAACCTTAATTCTGACCTATTGACCTTCTTAACTTAACCAATTAACTCTGATCAATCTAAATCTATCAATCAATGTTTGATTACGCTAAATTTAATGTGCCACCTCTAAAACAAACCAATTGGCTAAGAGGACATACCCTGGGACTTGATCACCCCAGGGGGCCGCCCTTAGGGGAGGGTGTCTAGTGGTAAATGGCCGAAACGCCCGATGAACCTAAGGTACACTACTGATGATATGTCCTCACTATTTAGTTCAAAGCAACTTAGAGCAAACTGTCTAAACCCTAACATGGGACTTATCCTAAACCTAACAAGTAGACCTCAATGCCTAAACCCAACCTGGCACATTAGCAACAACTTAACCTCAACCTTGGCTTCCTACTAACCCTAACCATAGGGGCCTCATGCCTAAACCTAACCGTTAGACTCCAAACTAGGACTCTAACAACTAAATTAACTCTTATCCCTCACCTGGGCATTCCCCTAAACCTAACCGTGGGATCCCTGTGCCTAAACCTAACGATTGAAATCCCAAACGGAGAACTTGAAAATGTCTCTAAGACCGAAAGCAATCAAATGAGGAGGAACAAATCCAAAAAAATGGCAAAGCTCACCCTTTGCAGCTGTCTCACGGCCTCCTGGGGGCTGCAGAGGACGCTTTGACCATATAAAGGAATCTGCAAAACACAAGAGTAACTCAAGTATCGAGGAACATGAGTGACAAGCGTCGGCCCGTGCCTTGCCCTTGGCTCTCCACACCAAACTGCTCTACTCTAAAGGACTAGAGTGGGGGGAGTCATTGAGAAAAAACTCATACACCTAACCCAGCCAGAGCCATCGGACAACCTGTTCCTCTGAAAACTAAAAAAGAGTTACTCACAAGTACCTCCAACCTCCATCTTCCCCCCACGGGACGGAAGAGGGAGGAGGGATGCAGGTGGCGCCTAATCCGGCGGGGTTGTGGTGTTAGTATAACGATGTACACCCACTTCCTATCCCTGCGGAACTCCTTTCCGATTCTGCTCCTCGTGGCGAGGGCCTGAAAAACCTAAAAAACAGAAGACACATGGAATTTTTCCTCCAACCTCCCACTTCCCCCCACGGGACGGAAGAGGGAGGAGGGATGCAGGTGGCGCCTAATCCGGCGGGGTTGTGGTGTTAGTATAACGATGTACACCCACTTCCTTTCCCTGCGGAACTCCTTTCCGATTCTGCTCCTCGTGGTGAGGGCCCGGGAAACCTAAAGACAGAAGATCCAGGAAAACACACCTAATGGACTCACTTTTTCTTTTTTCTTTTTTCTCCTCCAACCTCCCACTTCCCCCCACGGGACGGAAGAGGGAGGAGGGATGCAGGTGGCGCCTAATCCGGCGGGGTTGTGGTGTTAGTATAACGATGTACACCCACTTCCTTTCCCTGCGGAACTCCTTTCCGATTCTGCTCCTCGTGGTGAGGGCCCGGGAAACCTAAAGACAGAAGATCCTGGAAAACACACCTAATGGACTCACTTTTTCTTTTTTCTTTTTTCTCCTCCAACCTCCCACTTCCCCCCACGGGACGGAAGAGGGGGGAGGGATGCAGGTGGCGCCTAATCCGGCGGGGTTGTGGTGTTAGTATAACGATGTACACCCACTTCCTATCCCTGCGGAACTCCTTTCCGATTCTGCTCCTCGTGGTGAGGGCCCGGGAAACCTAAAAACAGAAGAAAGCCATGGAAAAAGACACCTAAGGAACTCACCCCCTATTTTTCTCTTTTTTTCTCCTCCAACCTCCCACTTCCCCCCACGGGACGGAAGAGGGAGGAGGGATGCAGGTGGCGCCTAATCCGGCGGGGTTGTGGTGTTAGTATAACGATGTACACCCACTTCCTTTCCCTGCGGAACTCCTTTCCGATTCTGCTCCTCGTGGTGTGGCACCAAGACCTACAAGGATGAAGAGGAAATAACGGAAAAGGACACCGAACCCTGGGAACTTGGACAACCACATCAGTCCAGTCTAGTTTAAATTCAATTAGCTCAACTTAAATCCAATAATCATTAGGTGCCTCACCCTAGGTGTCCAAATGACCCAAGACCTAGAACTCGGTTCTGGTCTAGCCCTGACCGGCGACCCATCAGACCTACGATACACCAATGGACTGGGGCAGCTAATACAATGCTAAACTCAACAAATTAGCCCTTAGCTTTCAGAAAATAGACCTAAAAACT
Organism: Macropodus opercularis; assembly: GCA_030770545.1. Classification (NCBI taxonomy): domain Eukaryota; kingdom Metazoa; phylum Chordata; class Actinopteri; order Anabantiformes; family Osphronemidae; genus Macropodus; species Macropodus opercularis. The sequence continues at coordinate 17,484,699 of CM061105.1, read as the reverse complement.
CTAACCCTAACCCTAGCTGAGAACGCTAACCCTAACCCTAACGCCAACTCTAACCCGGAAGTCCAACCACGCCCCTAAAAATTTGCATATTACCCATGATGCATCTGCAAAAATTGACACCATAACCGAAAACGCTGCTTCAAAACATGGAGACCCCCCGAAAATCGCCCCCCAAGTACACCCGGGAGAACCTCGGCGTCCGCGCTGAAGATCCCCAGAGACTGCCAGATTGACTCTGAAGAACTGTCTCTGAGCTCTTTTGAGAGCTTCAACACCAGAGACCCCCAGAGGGAGTTCTACGAGGGACCCGCAGCGACTCCAGAGCACCATTCCTTAGCCAGCTTGGGGTAGGCAGACAGGTTAGCATAGGGGGGAGCCTGGTCGAAGCGTGGGGGCTTCCAGACTAGCTGGAGGTACGCTCCACCACCAGGAATACTCCCCCTGGGTGGTTACTCTAGACCCTGCTAGCATGGGCGCCTTCCACCGGGGAATGATGGTGAAGCAACGCTTGCTGAACCTGGTAGTTCTCCAGAGGGAGCGCTCGGGGACGGGGATAGGGTTATCCGCTCGGGGCGCTGCCCCGGGTGGCCCTTTTCCCCTAGCCACCGTAGAATGAGCGCCGTCTCCACCGGGGAAGTGCTCAGGGGAGGGAGCGAGCCGACGCTCGGGTCGAGCCGGGCGGGCGACAGCTTGTCCCGGAGCTCCCCGAGTGCCGGTCCCGCTCCCGTTAACGGCAAGACCGAAGAAGACGAGACCCACCTCTCAACCTTGTCTGGGCAGATTGGAGTAACCTAACGGTGCCAACAACCAATCTCAACCTGAACAAGGGGTAAGTAGACGGCCCTCCCGGGTCCACTAGGACAGCACGCGGGATGTGGTGGTCCACGGCGTCAAGGACCTTAAACGTGGCCGAGTCTTCTATGGAGGATAGCTCCGCTCATGCACAGCACATGCTGCACCACACGTGAAGACTGACAGAGGAACCCCCACTGGAAGAAGAGGACTCCACCTGGAACAATTGGACAGAAAAAACAGAAATTAGTTCAAATCTGGTCTTTAATATTAACCCTAAATTGAATTTCAATCCAAATCCTTACCTGACCTTTTGACCCCCGGAATCCAAATCCTCCTGGACAGGAAATCCCAACTCTCCTGAAGAAGAGGACTCCACCTGGAACAACTGGACAGAGAGAAAACTAAAATTAGTTCAAATCTGGCCTTAATATTAATTCATCCTACCTGACCTTTTGACCTCTTAGAATCCAAATCCTCCTAGACAGAAAAACTTAAACTCTTTACACCTAGAAACTCAATTTAACCTTAATTCTGACCTATTGACCTTCTTAACTTAACCAATTAACTCTGATCAATCTAAATCTATCAATCAATGTTTGATTACGCTAAATTTAATGTGCCACCTCTAAAACAAACCAATTGGCTAAGAGGACATACCCTGGGACTTGATCACCCCAGGGGGCCGCCCTTAGGGGAGGGTGTCTAGTGGTAAATGGCCGAAACGCCCGATGAACCTAAGGTACACTACTGATGATATGTCCTCACTATTTAGTTCAAAGCAACTTAGAGCAAACTGTCTAAACCCTAACATGGGACTTATCCTAAACCTAACAAGTAGACCTCAATGCCTAAACCCAACCTGGCACATTAGCAACAACTTAACCTCAACCTTGGCTTCCTACTAACCCTAACCATAGGGGCCTCATGCCTAAACCTAACCGTTAGACTCCAAACTAGGACTCTAACAACTAAATTAACTCTTATCCCTCACCTGGGCATTCCCCTAAACCTAACCGTGGGATCCCTGTGCCTAAACCTAACGATTGAAATCCCAAACGGAGAACTTGAAAATGTCTCTAAGACCGAAAGCAATCAAATGAGGAGGAACAAATCCAAAAAAATGGCAAAGCTCACCCTTTGCAGCTGTCTCACGGCCTCCTGGGGGCTGCAGAGGACGCTTTGACCATATAAAGGAATCTGCAAAACACAAGAGTAACTCAAGTATCGAGGAACATGAGTGACAAGCGTCGGCCCGTGCCTTGCCCTTGGCTCTCCACACCAAACTGCTCTACTCTAAAGGACTAGAGTGGGGGGAGTCATTGAGAAAAAACTCATACACCTAACCCTAACCCTAACCCTAACCCTAACCCTAACCCCTAACCCTAACCCAACCCCTAACCCTAACCCCCTAACCCTAACCCTAACCCTAACCCTAACCCCCTAACCCTAACCCCTAACCCTAACCCTAACCCTAACCCTAACCCCTAACCCCTAACCCTAACCCCTAACCCTAACCCTAACCCACCTGAAAGACCAATCCTAGTCCTGGGAGACTCAAACCTAGCCAGGCTACCACCAATCCAGGATAACCGTGTCCAAGTAGATTCCTACCCGGGAGCTAAAACCATACATGCCAGACACCTACTGGAACACAACACCCCCATCTCATATGACACACAAACGGTAATTCTCTCATTCGGTCTGAATGATAGGGATATAGTCAACCCCAGCATGGTAAAAAGCAGAATCCAACGCCTCCTGAACACAGCCCAAGCCACGTTCCCGTCCGCCAACATTCTCATGCCACTTCTCAACCACTCGGACCAACTCCCGGACAAGGTGAAATGCAACATCAAGTCTCTCAACCACATTATTGTCCAAACAGGACAACACATTCCAACCATCCCACAATCCCAATTCCTAACAGAATCAGACCAAATACACTGGACACCCAAAACAGCCCAGACAATTTGGAATTACTGGCAGCATTTTTTAGAACTGGTCCCCAAACCACACCACAAGAGCTGAGAACCAACCCCCCGGACAAGACAGTGATCAATTTGTCCACTGACCAAGAAGTATCACAAAAACACCTTGATCTATTAAACAGGGGTCTCTCATTTATACCCACAACCACAAGACTCCAGGATGTCCGCAAATCCTTAGCGGGATCCCTCCAACAATACCACAGGCGCCTCAAACTTTCTGCAATCTTCACTGCCTCAACTCCCCAAAAAATGAAACCATTCCACCTCAAATCCACCTGGGAACCTAAAGACACCCAACTTCCTGTTGAACTACTACAACTAATACAACTGGACCACCTAAGCCTAACCAAAATCCCACTCCAACCGGAGGTCCCTAACCTGACCACAGACGAGATCCAGACACTTCAAGAACTCCAAAGTTTTACCTCCATAGTAATCAAACCGGCTGACAAAGGCTCAGCAATAGTGGTCATGAACAAAGAAGACTACATAGAAGAGGCCCTAAGACAACTTAAAGACACAACATATTACCAACCACTGGACCGACCCATGTTCCCTCAAACAACCACCCTGGTACACAACATCTTGGATTCATTAGCCCAAAAGAAGCGACTAACCAACTCACAACTACTCTATTTGAAAGGCCAATCTCCAATCAGACCAAGGTACTTCTACCTACTTCCAAAAATCCACAAACCTCCAGAAACATGGACAACTCCCTACAAGATACCCCCCGGCAGACCCATTGTTTCGGACTGCGGAAGTGAATCCTATGGCTCAGCAGAATACATCAATCATTTTCTGAACCCTCTGGCCAAACTACACCCAAGTTACATCAAGGACACCAACAATTTCATTGAAAAAATCCGGACTTTGACCATCTTAGAACCCTGTTACCTATTCACTATGGATGTGGTGAACCTTTACACTAACATTGATACCACCAAAGGAATGGAGGCAATTCGCAAAACCCTAGACAAGTACCCGGATCCATCACGACCAGACCAAGAATTACTCCAACTCTTGTACCTCAACCTGACCCGTAACGACTTTCAATTCAACGGAAAATATTATCTGCAAACCAAAGGGACTGCAATGGGAAAGAGATTCTCCCCAGCCTATGCAGACATCTATATGGCGGAATGGGAGGAAACAGTAATGCCCAAGTGCACCAAAGTACCAATGGCCTACTTCAGATATCTCGATGACATCTGGGGAATCTGGCCTCACTCCAAGGAGGATTTTCTGGAATTCGTAAACACCCTCAATGACCACCACCAGTCCATTACCTTGAAACCAACCCTTCACCAGAACCAAGTCAACTTCCTTGATACAACCACCTTCAAAGGACCCACTTTCCAAAAAACACACAGACTAGACACCAAGGTCTACTTTAAAGACACAGACACACATGCCCTACTCCACAAGCAAAGCTTCCACCCCAAACACACCTTCAGAGGGATTGTACGATCCCAGCTCCTCAGGTTCCAAAGACTTTGCACAAGATCTGGAGACAGGATTGAGGCCACTCAAACACTCTTCCGAGCCCTCAAAAAAAGAGGTTACACTCGCACGTTTCTAAGACAAATACACAAAGAAGCCTACACACAAACCCAATCCATTTTACGTACCTCTCCACTGGAGAAACCGGAAAAATCACTTATCCCAATAATCTCTTTCTACTCCTCCACTGCGACCCAAGCACACCGTATCTTCAAAGGGAACTTCCAAAACACCATGCCCAAACATATCTGTGAAAGATATCAACTGATTTCTGCTTTCAAAAAGAACCCAAATCTCCAAGACCTCCTGGTTCGAGCCAAACTTCCAAGGGCTACACCGAAACCCAAACTACCCACAGGCCCACGTGTAATCACCAACCAACAAACACACACCAAATTCTTCTTACCTAGAGGACTCAACCTATCCTCCAAGAACTGTGTGTACTTAATCTACTGCCGGAAATGCCAGAAACAATATGTCGGAGAGACCAGAAACACTCTCAGAACCCGTCTGTATGCACACAGACACAACATACGGAAGGGGAGGAAACTTGAAACAGCGTTGGTTAAACACTTCCAGAACCACGGGATCCACAGCCTCAGGATGACAGGATTGGAAAGCCAAATCGGATGGTCCCTGAAACAGAGGAGAACAGCGGAAAGAAAATGGATTAACAGACTATGCTGCAAAACCCCACAAGGTCTTAATGAGTCATAGCCTATTATTGTGATATCAGTTGTTAACTTGAAGCATAATAACATGTATAAATGAAACTTATGTAATTTCATCTGGAAATAGTTCATACTTTGTTCATTTCCTAATAAATAATCATAAATACAAAGAAACAGAAGTTTGAATGAAGACACAAGACTTAGGGGCACCCCTAAAAGTCTAATGAGCTGACAAACTTTCTGTTTTCTTTACAAAAAATCTAAGGCTAACACATTTTATTCACAGTTCAACTCACTATAAATGATTTTCTAAATGGCCTATACATACCTATCATCATTAATTAATTAACACTAGCTTTGAAACTTAATTTTGGGTTTTTATCTTTTCACAATGGCTCAACCACATTAGGGAGCCTTCTCTGCCTTGGGCCTTACCAAAGCAACCATTATTCAATCTGCCCATGGGTCAAGGCAGTACACCAGACCAAGGAAGCAGATTTTAACAACTGTGACCACACCCTCAAGAACCAGGAAGTAATCGTGGGTGTAACCACAAAGATCAAACTCTACAGGATCTCAAAGTGGACAATGCAGTTCACATTAACCCACTCCAGAAACCTGGGAGGACCTGACAATGAATTGACAATACTTGGAAACGGAGCCTTACACACCATTCGGCACAACAATCTCTATCGTGGTGCAAAACGAGGGAATTACCCAAAAAGCCATATAATTACCCAAAATGCATCATTAAGTACCATGAGTGGAAAAGAGGTCTAAAACAACAGCATCACACGAAATTACACACTTTTGATCACATTTCTTTTAAGAAATGCCACTCTAAAGACCCTGTACTCTTCAAGACTCCGCCCAGACGCTGCTAAAGCCCACTCATCTCTGCAACAGGTCTCTTAAGACCCAAAATAGTTCTTTTTAGAGCTCTAGACCAAGAGGAACAACTCAGCTTTCTTCACTTGGCTCTTTTCAGAGCCCACACTGAAAATCCCAGCCACAAGGATCGCCACCGATCAACTTCACCGGTATGAGCTACAAACTACTGATTGCTTTCTTCCCAGCTGGATCAACCTGGATAGACAGGTTAGCATAGGGGGGAGCCTGGTCGAAGCCGTGGGGGCCTCCAGACTAGCTGGGGGTACGCTCCACCACCAAGAATACTCCCCCAGGGTGGTTACTCTAGACCTTGCTAGCATGGGCGTCATCCACTGGGGAATGATGGTAAAGCAATACTTGCTGAACCTGGTAGTTCTCCAGATGGAGCGCTCGGGGATGGGGATAGGGTTATCCGCCTGGGGCACTGCCCCGGGTGGCCCTCTTCCCCTAGCCACGGTAGAATGTGTGCTGTCTCGACTGAGAAGCACTCAGGGGAGGGAACGGTCTGACGTTCGGGTCGAGCCGGGCGGGCTACAGCTCGTCCCGGAGCTCCCTGATTGTCTGTCACGTTCCTGTTTACAGCAAGACTGAAGAAGCTGAGACCCACCTCTCAACCTTGTCTGGGCAGATTGGAGTAACCTAACGGTGCCAACAACCAATCTTAACCTGAACAAGGGGTAAGTAGACGGCCCTCCCGGGTCCACTAGGACAGCACGCGGGATGTGGTGGTCCACGGCGTCAAGGACCTTAAACGTGGCCGAGTCTTCTATGGAGGATAGCTCCGCTCATGCACAGCACATGCTGCACCACATGAGAAGACGACAGAGGAACCAGCACTGGAAGAAGAGGACTCCACCTGAGACAATTAGACAGAGAGGAAACAAAAACTAGTTCAATTTGACTTTTAATAATAACCCTAATTGATTTTGATCCAATCCATACCTGACCTTTGACCTTTTAAAATCTGAATCATCCTGGACAAGGAAATTTTAATCCTTTCAAACCTAGAACCTCAAATTTACTTCATACCCTAACAAATTGACTTCATCCTATTCAGGTTAAATCAAACCAACAGAGAAAAACTAATAATTAGTTCCAATCTGAAAACCCCCCCCCCCAAAAAAAGTTAATTAATTTTTTTATTTTAATCAAAATATATACCTGACCTGTTAGAATCCAAACCCTCCTGGACAGAAAATCTTATTCTCCAACCAAGAACCCCAACTTAGCTTCAATTCTGTCCTATTGACCTCTCATTCTAACCTTAATCAATCTAAATATAACTATTCCAACCCTCAATTTCAAACTATAACTCTAATTGAAACCTCGATCACGCCAAATTTAATGTGCCACTTCTAAAACAAACCAATTGGCTAAGAGGACATACCCTGGGACTTGATCACCCCAGGGGGCCGCCCTTAGGGGAGGGTGTCTAGTGGTAAATGGCCGAAACGCCCGATGAACCTAAGGTACACTACTGATGATATGTCCTCACAATTTAGTTTTAAACAGAACAACAACCAAAAATAAAACAAATATTCAACCTCAATCTAGCAATTACTCTTTAATGCCTAACCCTAAGTTTAAATTACTACAGTTTCTATCTAACCTCAACCATAGCCTTCTACTAACCCTAACCTTAGTGTCCCTATGCCTAACCCTAACCGTCGACACTATTTACAACTAAACCCTACCTGAGCTCTCTCCTTACCCTAACCATTAGACCTTAGTGCCTACCCCTAAAAATCAGATTGACAGTCTAAAACACTTAACCTAAACTTAACCAGTTAGCTTTAATGCCTAACAACAAAATAACCAGTCCAAGAGCTGAAAAAACTTTAGCCTAAAACTTAAGGACAAACCTGCAACCCAGAGGTGCATGTGTACGGAATTACCAATCCGTGCCCTCTCAGAATAGCGGGGTTTGCTCCACTCTATATTCAAAACTAATCTCAACTCGCTCAAACCAAAGAACCTACCTAAGATTGGAAGACACCAGCAACCCGGAAGTGCATGGACATGGGAATACCAATCTGTGCCTTCTCGGAATCGCAGTGAGCTCTTCCAAACTCCTACAACTCTCCTGAAAGTAACTCAGTATCGGGGAACATGAGTGACAAGCGACGGCCCGTGCCTTACCCCTTGGCTCTCCATACCAAACTGCCTAGTCGCAAGACGAAGGGCGGGGAGTGTCATTGAGATAGAAATAATACCCCTAACCCGCCTGAGCCCCGGACAACCTGTTCCCTCGAATAACTGAAAAGAGTTACTGCCTCCAACATCCTTCCTCAAAACAAAAAGCTTTGAAAACCTACCTGAAAATCTTACCTGAAGAAAAAACAATCACTTATCGTCCCCCTCCCGCTTCCCCCCACGGGACGGAAGTGGGAGGAGGGATACGAGGGCACGCCTAACCCGGCGGGGTCGCGGCTCGGCATAACCATGTGCTCCGCTTCCTTCCCTGTAGAACTCCGCTCCGTCTTCTGCTCCCTGTGGACCAAATTTGACAAACTTTAGAAACCAAAACCACTTACCTTACGTCCCCCTCCCGCTTCCCCCCACAGGACGGAAGTGGGAGGAGGGATACGAGGGCACGCCTAACCCGGCGGGGTCGCGGCTCGGCATAACCATGTGCTCCGCTTCCTTCCCTGTAGAACTCCGCTCCGTCTTCTGCTCCCTGTGGACCAAATTTGACAAACTTTAGAAACCAAAACAGGACAGTAAACAACAAAAACCACTTACCTTACGTCCCCCTCCCGCTTCCCCCCACGGGACGGAAGTGGGAGGAGGGATACGAGGGCACGCCTAACCCGGCGGGGTCGCGGCTCGGCATAACCATGTGCTCCGCTTCCTTCCCTGTAGAACTCCGCTCCGTCTTCTGCTCCCTGTGGACCAAATTTGACAAACTTTAGAAACCAAAACAGGACAGTAAACAACAAAAACCACTTACCTTACGTCCCCCTCCCGCTTCCCCCCACGGGACGGAAGTGGGAGGAGGGATACGAGGGCACGCCTAACCCGGCGGGGTCGCGGCTCGGCATAACCATGTGCTCCGCTTCCTTCCCTGTAGAACTCCGCTCCGTCTTCTGCTCCCTGTGGACCAAATTTGACAAACTTTAGAATCTAAAATAGGATTATTACTTACCTTTACGTCCCCCTCCCGCTTCCCCCCACGGGACGGAAGTGGGAGGAGGGATACGAGGGCACGCCTAACCCGGCGGGGTCGCGGCTCGGCATAACCATGTGCTCCGCTTCCTTCCCTGTAGAACTCCGCTCCATTTTCTGTTCCCTGTGGACCAAACTTTTGAACCAACCCTATAGCCAAATCAGCTCTTGGCCCATCAAAGACCAATCCAGACTCATTAGGTGCCCCAACTAGGGTTTTTAATAACCTCGGACCTAGAGCTCGGCTCTGGTCCAGCCTTGACTGGCGACCCATTAGACCCATGGAGACCACTGGAATGGAGCACCTAATACACAACAAGTGAGCTCAGGACGAAAAATCAGCCTCTGAACGCTAACCCTAACCCTAGCTGAGAACGCTAACCCTAACCCTAATGCCAACTCTAACCCGGAAGTCCAACCACGCCCCCAAAATTTGCATATTACCCATGATGCATCTGCCAAAATTGACACCATAACCGAAAACGCTGCTTCAAAACATGGAGACCCCCCGAAAATCGCCCCCCAAGTACACCCGGGAGAACCTCGGCCTCCGCGCTGAAGATCCCCAGAGACTGCCAGATTGACTCTGAAGAACTGTCTCTGAGCTCTTTTGAGAGCTTCAACACCAGAGACCCCCAGAGGGAGTTCTACGAGGGACCCGCAGCGACTCCAGAGCACCATTCCTTAGCCAGCTTGGGGTAGGCAGACAGGTTAGCATAGGGGGGAGCCTGGTCGAAGCGTGGGGGCTTCCAGACTAGCTGGAGGTACGCTCCACCACCAGGAATACTCCCCCTGGGTGGTTACTCTAGACCCTGCTAGCATGGGCGCCTTCCACTGGGGAATGATGGTGAAGCAACGCTTGCTGAACCTGGTAGTTCTCCAGAGGGAGCGCTCGGGGACGGGGATAGGGTTATCCGCTCGGGGCGCTGCCCCGGGTGGCCCTTTTCCCCTAGCCACCGTAGAATGAACACCGTCTCCACCGGGGAGGTGCTCAGGGGAGGGAGCGGGCCGACGTTCGGGTCGAGCCGGGCGGGCGACAGCTTGTCCCGGAGCTCCCCGAGTGCCGGTCCCGCTCCCGTTAACGGCAAGACCGAAGAAGACGAGACCCACCTCTCAACCTTGTCTGGGCAGATTGGAGTAACCTAACGGTGCCAACAACCAATCTCAACCTGAACAAGGGGTAAGTAGACGGCCCTCCCGGGTCCACTAGGACAGCACGCGGGATGTGGTGGTCCACGGCGTCAAGGACCTTAAACGTGGCCGAGTCTTCTATGGAGGATAGCTCCGCTCATGCACAGCACATGCTGCACCACACGTGAAGACTGACGGAGGAACCCCCACTGGAAGAAGAGGACTCCACCTGGAACAATTGGACAGAAAAAACAGAAATTAGTTCAAATCTGGTCTTTAATATTAACCCTAAATTGAATTTCAATCCAAATCCTTACCTGACCTTTTGACCCCCGGAATCCAAATCCTCCTGGACAGGAAATCTCAACTCTCCTGAAGAAGAGGACTCCACCTGGAACAACTGGACAGAGAGAAAACTAAAATTAGTTCAAATCTGGCCTTAACATTAATTCATCCTACCTGACCTTTTGACCTCTTAGAATCCAAATCCTCCTAGACAGAAAAACTTAAACTCTTTACACCTAGAAACTCAATTTAACCTTAATTCTGACCTATTGACCTTCCTAACTTAACCAATTCACTCTGATCAATCTAAATCTATCAATCAATGTTTGATTACGCTAAATGTAATGTGCCACCTCTAAAACAAACCAATTGGCTAAGAGGACATACCCTGGGACTTGATCACCCCAGGGGGCCGCCCTTAGGGGAGGGTGTCTAGTGGTAAATGGCCGAAACGCCCGATGAACCTAAGGTACACTACTGATGATATGTCCTCACAATTTAGTTTTAAACAGAACAACAACCAAAAATAAAACAAATATTCAACCTCAATCTAGCAATTACTCTTTAATGCCTAACCCTAAGTTTAAATTACTGCAGTTTCTATCTAACCTCAACCATAGCCTTCTACTAACCCTAACCTTAGTGTCCCTATGCCTAACCCTAACCGTCGACACTATTTACAACTAAACCCTACCTGAGCTCTCTCCTTACCCTAACCATTAGACCTTAGTGCCTACCCCTAAAAATCAGATTGACAGTCTAAAACACTTAACCTAAACTTAACCAGTTAGCTTTAATGCCTAACAACAAAATAACCAGTCCAAGAGCTGAAAAAACTTTAGCCTAAAACTTAAGGACAAACCTGCAACCCAGAGGTGCATGTGTACGGAATTACCAATCCGTGCCCTCTCAGAATAGCGGGGTTTGCTCCACTCTATATTCAAAACTAATCTCAACTCGCTCAAACCAAAGAACCTACCTAAGATTGGAAGACACCAGCAACCCGGAAGTGCATGGACATGGGAATACCAATCTGTGCCTTCTCGGAATCGCAGTGAGCTCTTCCAAACTCCTACAACTCTCCTGAAAGTAACTCAGTATCGGGGAACATGAGTGACAAGCGACGGCCCGTGCCTTACCCCTTGGCTCTCCATACCAAACTGCCTAGTCGCAAGACGAAGGGCGGGGAGTGTCATTGAGATAGAAATAATACCCCTAACCCTAACCCTAACCCTAACCCTAACCCAACCCTAACCCTAACCCTAACCCTAACCCTAACCCTACCTGACCTTTTGACCCCCGGAATCCAAAACCTCCTGGACAGGAAATCTCAACTCTCCTGAAGAAGAGTACTCCACCTGGAACAACTGGACAGAGAGAAAACTAAAATTAGTTCAAATCTGGCCTTAATATTAATTCATCCTACCTGACCTTTTGACCTCTTAGAATCAAAATCCTCCTAGACAGAAAAACTTAAACTCTTTACACCTAGAAACTCAATTTAACCTTAATTCTGACCTATTGACCTTCTTAACTTAACCAATTCACTCTGATCAATCTAAATTAACCATCAATTCAAACCTTGATTACGCTAAATTTAATGTGCCACTTCTAAAACAAACCAATTGGCTAAGAGGACATACCCTGGGACTTGATCACCCCAGGGGGCCGCCCTTAGGGGAGGGTGTCTAGTGGTAAATGGCCGAAACGCCCGATGAACCTAAGGTACACTACTGATGATATGTCCTCACAATTTAGTTCAAAATAACTTAGACCAAACTGTCTAAACCCTAACATGGGACTTATACTAAACCTAACAAGTAGACATCAATGCCTAAACCCAACCTGGCACATTAGCAACAGCTTAACCTCAACCTTGGCTTCCTACTAACCCTAACCATAGGGCCCTCATGCCTAAACCTAACCGTCAGTCCCCAAACTAGGACTATAACAACTAATTTAACCCTTATCCCTCACCTGGGCATTCCCCTAAACCTAACCGTGGGATCCCTGTGCCTAAACCTAACGATTGAAATCCCAAACGGAGAACTTGAAAATGTCTCTAAGACCGAAAGCAATCAAACTAGGAGGAACAAATCCAAAAAAATGGCAAAGCTCACCCTTTGCAGCTGTCTCACGGCCTCCTGGGGGCTGCAGAGGACGCTTTGACCATATAAAGGAATCTGCAAAACACAAGAGTAACTCAAGTATCGAGGAACATGAGTGACAAGCGTCGGCCCGTGCCTTGCCCTTGGCTCTCCACACCAAACTGCTCTACTCTAAAGGACTAGAGTGGGGGGAGTCATTGAGAAAAAACTCATACACCTAACCCTAACCCTAACCCTAACCCTAACCCTAACCCCCTAACCCCCTAACCCTAACCCTAACCCTAACCCCTAACCCTAACCCCTAACCCTAACCCTTAACCTCAACCTTGGCTTCCTACTAACCCTAACCATAGGGCCCTCATGCCTAAACCTAACCGTCAGTCCCCAAACTAGGACTATAACGACTCATTTAACCCTTATCCCTCACCTGGGCATTCCCCTAAACCTAACCGTGGGATCCCTATGCCTAAACCTAACGATTGAAATCCCAAACGGAGAACTTGAAAATGTCTCTAAGACCAAAAGCAATCAAACGAGGAGGAACAAATCCAAAAAAATGGCAAAGCTCACCCTTTGCAGCTGTCTCACGGCCTCCTGGGGGCTGCAGAGGACGCTTTGACCATATAAAGGAATCTGCAAAACACAAGAGTAACTCAAGTATCGAGGAACATGAGTGACAAGCGTCGGCCCGTGCCTTGCCCTTGGCTCTCCACACCAAACTGCTCTACTCTAAAGGACTAGAGTGGGGGGAGTCATTGAGAAAAAACTCATACACCTAACCCCTAACCCTAACCCTAACCCTAACCCTAACCCTAACCCTAACCCCTAACCCTAACCCCCTAACCCTAACCCCCCCTAACCCCTAACCCTAACCCTAACCCTAACCCCCCCCCTAACCCTAACCCTAACTCTTTACACCTAGAAACTCAATTTAACCTTAATTCTGACCTATTGACCTTCTTAACTTAACCAATTCACTCTGATCAATCTAAATTAACCATCAATTCAAACCTTGATTACGCTAAATTTAATGTGCCACTTCTAAAACAAACCAATTGGCTAAGAGGACATACCCTGGGACTTGATCACCCCAGGGGGCCGCCCTTAGGGGAGGGTGTCTAGTGGTAAATGGCCGAAACGCCCGATGAACCTAAGGTACACCACTGATGATATGTCCTCACTATTTAGTTCAAAGTAACTTAGAGCAAACTGTCTAAACCCTAACATGGGACTTATCCTAAACCTAACAAGTAGACCTCAATGCCTAAACCCAACCTGACACATTAGCAACAACTTAACCTCAACCTTGGCTTCCTACTAACCCTAACCATAGGGGCCTCATGCCTAAACCTAACCGTTAGACTCCAAACTAGGACTCTAACAACTAAATTAACTCTTATCCCTCACCTGGGCATTCCCCTAAACCTAACCGTGGGATCCCTGTGCCTAAACCTAACGATTGAAATCCCAAACGGAGAACTTGAAAATGTCTCTAAGACCGAAAGCAATCAAATGAGGAGGAACAAATCCAAAAAAATGGCAAAGCTCACCCTTTGCAGCTGTCTCACGGCCTCCTGGGGGCTGCAGAGGACGCTTTGACCATATAAAGGAATCTGCAAAACACAAGAGTAACTCAAGTATCGAGGAACATGAGTGACAAGCGTCGGCCCGTGCCTTGCCCTTGGCTCTCCACACCAAACTGCTCTACTCTAAAGGACTAGAGTGGGGGGAGTCATTGAGAAAAAACTCATACACCTAACCCTAACCCTAACCCTAACCCCTAACCCTAACCCCTAACCCTAACCCTAACCCTAACCCCCTAACCCTAACCCTAACCCTAACCCTAACCCCTAACCCTAACCCTCCTGAAAGTAACTCAGTATCGGGGAACATGAGTGACAAGCGACGGCCCGTGCCTTACCCCTTGGCTCTCCATACCAAACTGCCTAGTCGCAAGACGAAGGGCGGGGAGTGTCATTGAGATAGAAATAATAACCCTAACCCTAACCCTAACCCTTTTGGTACTTCAATATGACAGAATTGACAAATCCAGACATCATCAGATCAAATTAGGCATTTAATAGTTCAATTCCTCCACAAACAAAAAATGGAGATATAAAGTATGTGTATAACTCAAAAGTCATGAACAACCTGTGAGAAGCAGAAAGCAAACAAAAAACGATCTAAAGCAAAAGATCCTTTTCCAAGGGACTTTGTCTTTGTTTTCATTTTTTCTCAAAGAGCTCTTTCTTTGCAGCCTGCCTCAAAACCAAAATTCTTCCCTTCAGGGGTTAATATCACCACATGTTCAGGAAGAGTATGAGATGACACACAGTCAAAACACTTCAACACTGTCTCTCACTCCTTATAATAAACAATATCCCAGTACGTGATACAGCACAAACACAGGTCTGCACTCGTGGCTGACAATGAAACCAGTCCCTTCACATATTACATTATGGAAAGTTATGCAATAGCACTATTTATCATATTATGTACAATTACCTATATTTACTCATATTTTTAAGACAGTTTCTCATACATACATCAAGCTTACATACACATTGAGATGTCACTTGACTACTTAGCTAGATTTTTTTTAATGAGTACATCTAGAGATTTGCTGATACATGACATTGACTACCAACAAAGATTGCATATTGTTATTCATGTACAATATAATGTGCCTCTTACATATTAACAGCCAAGGAAAAAATATTGTGTAATTATTGTTCTATAATCAAGACTTCTACAGCTACACATTGAGTTATTTGTACAGTATTTTATTGTGATTTGGAAAATAATTACCTTTTCAGATATTCATGCAGCACAACCTGGACAATTTCATTGTTTCACACATTTGAAAACATTAAAAATGTCTAATGTTCACATTAAATGGAGAGAATATATGATAAATAAAACAAGAAAACTCAAAATGTAGTATACCTGATATAACAATAATAATAATAACCTGTCATGACATGTTAACATTAAATCAAACATCCTTGTTTGACTAGATTACACTGAAAGACATCACAAGACTACAGCTTCTGGCATTTCTCACATCAGACTGAGAACATGGTTTTAATATAATTGCTACTTTGATTTTATTTGTCTTTTCCTGAAATGCATATTGTGCATTTCTACACATATGAGGGAATTAGGACCACACATCATTTACACTTTCTGTTTTAAGTAGCGTTTAAATAAATAAACTCCCTTTTAAGACAGTACAAGGAAACGCATACATACAATGTATTAACATGACGTTAGAGGGACTGATGTAAAGATGGGTTTGTCTTCTGATTCAGCGTTTCAAGCACACGTCTTTTTCATGACGTTTT
This sequence comes from Macropodus opercularis, assembly GCA_030770545.1. NCBI lineage: Eukaryota > Metazoa > Chordata > Actinopteri > Anabantiformes > Osphronemidae > Macropodus > Macropodus opercularis. Next base: position 17,468,818 of record CM061105.1, on the reverse strand, counting down.
TTATGCCAGACGTTGGGTGAAGTTTTCTGGAAACAGTCCTTTTTGCGCCGCAGCTCCAAGCATGAACCACTCACTTTCCTTTATCCCAGTGAGCCACCCAGCTTCCTGATTCCACAAATATCACAAGACAGATTACTAGTGTGAACTTGAATACATTAGGGCTAGTTACACTTATGTTAATGCAAATAAATGTTTCACCACTGACCTGATCCTCTAATGAAGCAGTTGGAACAACCAAGACCACATCCCCTCTTTTCAGTTCCAGCTCATCTGAATTTGCAGCCTCAAAATCATGCATGGTCTCCACCTTTTTGGAAGACAAACACCATCATCAATTCAAATATGCACGGACAACATATTAGATTTGTTATTTGTGGGTCCAACCTTGTACAGGAAGTCATCAGGAACTCCTGACACTCCACCTGAGGGACACATGTGCTGAATAGTCTGGTTTGCTCCAGTCTCTCCATTGTCACCGATGTTAGTGGGAGATATTATATCAGCCTCACGGTCATCGTCACCTTCATTACTGGAGGCCGGTTCAATGACCACTGATGGAATCGGCATCTTTTCCTATCAAGCACAAAAAGCTCTGAGCTCTCACTTCAAGAGTCCAGCTTTTGCTAAAATATTTTTCAATATATATTTTAGTATACATGCCTGAGTTTTAGTTCAATATATGTTTTGTGTACCTTGTTTGTTATATTGTCCAGTCTCCATTAGTGTGTGAGTGTCTGCTTTTTACTGTAAGACTTGGTAACTCAGTTTGTAACATGTGGCTTTTCATAATGTAATGTGCTTCTCACCTAGAACTACAGTTCAGTTTATGAAAACCCAGCCCGTGTCCTTTTAAAATACATGATATACTGTATATGATGTAAACAAGACATGATTTGTAGTGTCTTTCTCGTATTGCGCCTATGTCACTGTCCTAGTTCCACCTGGTCAGGTCTCCTCTTTAAACAGCTGTCCTTACATCCATAGCTCTACCACATTGTCTATTGACATTTACCGAAGACACAGTTTCAGGTAAAAAGGTTTTATCTTCTTCCGAAGGAACCTGCAAGCAAACAGAGAACTATGATGATATGCTGCGCACTCAAATTACTATCTTGTAAATTTACAAATGTAGCTTTGTGTGGCCATGTATTCTTATGGTCACATCAATGTATAAACAAACATTGTCTCATGCAACAAATGCTTATGAATAATTCTGCTCATTTGGGAGTGTGTCACATTGATGGTGAAAGTGGGGAACATTCTGCATACCTCTCCAACTTCTACCTTTTCAGCATTTAGGCATTCAGCAGACTGTGGAGAGAAAATTATGGTTAACCCACAAAACAGGCCTTATACCAGTAGAATATGCAACAGAATGAGCCCAGGTAGAAAATCCACCGTTTTCACAGGTACTTGGGGTGGGACCTAATTTACAGTTGTGTATCCACTGTTCTGAACAAAAACAAATCAATAGAAGACCAGGTACAGATTTCACAGTTTCACTCTGTCCATATTATTCGTTTACTCGTGGATAGTTTCACTGAAATTTCACATCCCCTTTTTCAGGAACAACATTGTTACTTTTCAAGCACAAGCTTGAACTTTGAACAACCACACGTTTAGGAACAAAGTGATGCCGGAAAGCTCCAAAGACATTGTTGAGGGAGGGGGAGGCAACAGTGATGACAGTAATCATGATGACGAAGATGATGGTGGTGGTGAGGATGACAATGGCAGTAGAGTTAATAATGATGATGGGAATAATGGTGTTTGCTGAGATGACATGTTAAATCCACTCACAACACTCTGATCTTCCTCTGTTCTGCAGCAACTCCCAACTGTTTCTTCCTCACCACCTTGGGGAGCTGCAGGTTCGTCCAGGTCACCACTGGGTAGACCAGCAGCTTCCTCTATCTCACCAGTGGCGGCAATTGCAGGTGTCTTCACCTCACCACCCTGAGAAGCAGCAGATTCCTCCACCTCTTCTACAGGAGGAGATGATGCTTTGTCCTGCTCTTTCACAGGTTCTGTAGGGGAAGTTGCTTTTGTCTCAGGTGTTTCAGGAGCCTCTGCTGATTCCACGTTAACTTTGTTCTTTGCAGAGGAAGACACTAGTCAACTTATATTCATTCAGGTTAGAAATAGGTTTCATTTATGTTTACTTGAACCTGAGCATTACTGAGATCAGTGTTCAAGTTGATGTCAAACCTGAACATGTCACATTATCTGACTGTGACTAACATCGCTGGTGATTGATCTTTGGATCAAACATGCTGCATAGTTTACCTGCTCAATGAGTCTTAATCTACTCCAGCTACTGGCTGCCCCTCAAATAATCTGTATTTATAGGAGGTCTCTCCCACACTTTCAAAGCTTGGAGCTCTACAATGACATTGTTCTCAGGCTGGGTTTAGTTAATGCATGCTTATGTTTGTGGTTGTTTAAATTGCAATAAAGATGAACTGGGTGTTTTTCTGCCTCACGAGTGATACCTCTGTCTGTTAAAGAAAAATGATCACCATATACAGTATGTCAGTAAAGATATAATCGGTGCCCAGATGTCACGACTCCACAGATAATCAATACAAGTATTTAATTATAAGACATATTAACACCACTTCAAATCAGATGTTGAATTTCACTTTAGAGCTCACCATTTGGTCAAAGTCTGCAAAAAAGCACGGTGAGGCTGCATCCTTTGGGTGGCATGTGAGAGAAAGAGAAATTAAAACATTTAGTACAAATGCAGGTCATTCAAGGAAGAAGATTCACGTCGGCCGATGATAAATGGGAAGAGACGATACATTCACAGAACAAATATTCAGGGCTAGTGATTGGACAAATGCTACGTGACTGAGAATCAAGACAGAACAAAGACAGAAAAATTGTAATTTGGTCCATATTTTGTGTTAAGTCAATAACAAGTCTGATCTTTTGGTCTCGTTAGTTTTACGTTGAATTTCTAAAAACATGCTCATACATTTCTTGTCTTCTGAAAGATGAGTTATCCGTCTGCTATTAAGTCTCTGGATAAGTAATTAACTAGAAGATATAATATATAAATATTCCCTCAATCTCCTTTTTAAAATGCAACTTTCAATGACATGACAGGACAGTAAGTGAAGATGATCGCTTAGCTTAAAAGTCTACCTTTGAAAATCCATTCAATGCATTGGTCATCTGAATTAAATCACAGAGAAACAACTCAGTGTTAGAAAACAGAGTTTAAAATTATTTCTAAACATGTATTTCATGTGAAAATATGAATTTGGAATTAACAAGCAGGAGCAAAGCAAAAAGAGCAAGCGGGGGAGAGGCAGGAGGAGCTCAGGCTGGGTTCCAGGTTTTAGGGAAACTACACTTTTCTCTCAGTCTGTGAGGGGGCAGAAAACAGGAGGGGGTTCCATTTACTATAATTACTCTATTGTACTCTGAGCTATTCTACCACACTATAAAGGGGAGGAAGTTCAGTACCTCTTCCTTTTCTGTATCTAGCTCTTGGTACAACTTCCCAAATCTCCGGTTTGCCGCCTCATCTTCGGACATGTCTGAATTTTCTGGGTCTTTGTGAACTCTGGAACCTTTTACATCTTTAATTCCCTCTGCTGTGGTTCCGGATGCAGACATTTGTTGAATGACAGAAGTCTCAAAGCCACTGCTGTCATTTACTTCCTGCCATGACATGGTGCTGGAGGCTGAACAGACTGCTGTGAAGCTGTTGGCAAAAGGGTCTGCATCCCACCCATTCCCAGGAACCACAACCACACCTTCAAAGACACACCCAATATTTCCAAATTGTTTCTCAGCAAAAGGATCACAGTCAAAGACAACGCCTAGCTCCGTTTCGCCAAAAGGATCTGAATCAAATGCACCTCCACCACAGGTTTCAGCAAAGGGATCTATATCAAATCCCACTTCTTCCCGGTTTTCAGGAGGATCAGACTCAAACGCACCGCTTGCCGGGGTTTCAGTAAATGGATCTATATCAAATCCACCTTCTTCCCGGTTTTCAGGAGGATCAGACTCAAACGCACCGCTTGCCGGGGTTTCAGTAAATGGATCTATATCAAATCCACCTTGTCCTCGGGTTTTAGCAAAAGGATCTGAATCAAGTACAGCTAATTCCTGTGTTTGAGAACAAAGATTATTTTTACCCAACCCATCTTGGGTTTCACATGGATCTATGTAAAGTGCTGTGAGGTATGTTTGCTTTTTTGACAGCTTATCTTCAGCAAATTTATTTCTATGTTCATCGTCACACTGTGATGAAATCTGTTTCACTTCTTTTAAACCATCAGGTTCACCTACTCTGCCTTCTGAAAGTTCCTCATCGACACTTATCCACCCTGCACCCTGACCTGCATCACCCCATTCCTCAGCGGTCTCATACTCAGACCCAGAACCCTCTGGAGACCTGGACCACTCGTTTTCTCTGGCATCTATGCAGTTCTCCACTTGTTCCCCATACTCATTAGTAAATATAAGTCCTGGTGTGGACTTCCTGCGATCTTCCTGCCCTGCTACATGATCCTCGGAACAGGCCTGCTCTGCTTCATCTTCATCCTCTTCACTGAAGTGACGGGTGTGATTAGGTTGAGACTCCCAGTTGCTAACCTCATCTTCAGCTGCTGTTCCTGCTTCCATGTCCTGAGGAGATGAAATTATGTCTCCAGTCGGTTGCCAGCCATCTGCTTGAGGCAAATTCTGTGCCCTGCCCTCTGCCACTTCTGACCCTTCGGAAGAGTCCACGGTAGCAGCTGGAACCTCTGCTCCTGAAGCAGCATCTCCATTTGTTGAAACTGAACCAAAGTCTGCAGACCAGTCAGCAACGAAACCAGCCTGCTTGGAAAAATCAGGGAATGAATGATTAAAGTGCGACCCTACCAATAACATGAAATACTGACATGTATGCAAATTCAAAGTGAGAATGTGAGACTGGCTGCACAAAGATTGACACATCCTGTCACATTCAGATTCCTGCTTAATACACCTCTTGGTTACTTACTAGAAGTACTTTCCAGTACATTCGGTGTAAAGATTTAAGACTTAAGACATAAAATATACAAATGTTATAGGCGTTCACAGCAGCCTTTGTCTGCCAAATTATTAATGTTTGCAATTTGTTATGTCATTTAAAAAATCTGTTTTTCTTGCGCGTAAACACTTTCAGATAAAATGATTAAACTGGTTCCTCAGTGCTGATGATGAACAGAATGTTGTGTTTACTTACAGGCTGAGCCGTTTGAGTGTTTGCCTTTAAGAAAAACAAAGAAATAATATGGTTTCATACAGAACATAGAAAAGAAGGGGCCTGATTCATTCTCATTTTATTTATCCTTTCAAAAACAAATTGACCTTCAACAATATCCAGAGTATACTTTTGAAGAATAATTTAAACATTTATTGGATGACATTGAACAATATCACATTTGAAAAGCTTGACTCACCGACCACATATCCCAAGGTACAGCAGTCTGAAAATGCAGAGCACATGTTGTTAATGTATGTGATAATGTCCATGATAAAGTATTTTATAACGATATATCAAATGCTATACATTAAATGTTTGGATATGTGTCTTTAAATGTGTCTGCGATACAATCAGTTCAAATCTTGCTATGATAAACCACAACAATCCACTGTGATTTGAGAATAAACCTCTAACCATCACTATAATGACAAACATTATGCCCTGAGGTGATTGGTCACCACCATCAATGTTCCTCCGTCATCAGTCAGCTGATTGGCCAGCCTTCAGGGGGTTGTATATTACAGTTCAGCTCAAGGCAACATGTTTAATCAACGTTTAATGAGCTTAACCTGTGGTATCGGTGAAACACTTTCATCTGGCTGAAATGCATCAAAGTCCAAATCAAGAAGAGATTCCCCAGGACGCTCATTGGGCTGCAGACATCAGAAAAACAACAGATGTAAACCGCTGTGTCTCACATGCTGACTGTAACATTCAATTTCAAATCTGTGTGGACACGGACCTGTGACAGCGAAGGAGCTGGAAGAAACTCTCCTCCAAATAGGTCAATAATCTGTTCCTCTGCCACCTCCTTGGTAGGTGTGACTTTAGGTGGTGGGGGGACTGGTGGCCCCTTTTTAAACTGCAGAAACATGTGACAGATGGTATCAATAAGCATAAAAAAACTTAAAGGACATTTCAAAATAAAAAAAGAGGATGGATGGAAACTACCATGACACAGTTCATCACCACACAGTTTCTTTTGTTTCCTATTTTACTATGTCAAAACAGGATTTTACTGTTACTATGCAGAGAAATATGTTTCCAGAAAAAACGCTTTAGTTTCTTGTAGGTTTAATGTCACAGTTACCGACTTTAATTATTTTGAATTCTGTTCTGAGAAATCAAGTGTTTTCCATCATTTTCATCAGCAGATCATTGTTCTGTTCAACAGCACAGGGCACTAATGATCTAGTCTTAACAGATCGACTCGTCTGTTAAGACTAGATCAACATGTCTCCTCTAGGTAATATATACACATTTTCACTGCTAAATAAACAAACTACGCAGAATACAAACTTGTTTAAAATACATAAAATTCTCTATCTCCTGCAAGTCTCTTCAACTACATTCACACACAGGTTATTATGTTTAGGTTGAGAAATATCAGAGAGTTGCCCTGAATGACTTCACGCTGGGTCTACTGACTTCAAGTTCTACTGTGATGAATCTTGGCGTCATGTTCAACCTTAACGTCTGATTAAGAATCATTCCTTAAATCAGGAAAAGAACATAATCTTTAATGAACTTTAAGTGTTAAAGCACTCACCACCTGACATCGAACATGAGGTGATGACTAACATGGACAGATAAACAGGACTTGTTACAGGTCAGTCAGTCTGAAGAAGCCTCTAACTTTACACTTTTTATTTTTGCTATTCTATGTTATTCTCATCTGTGATATATTTTTAAGTGCTGGTAGATAATATGGGGCTGTAAACATCTGAGAGGCCACTAACACTGTTCACTAATGACCTGCTGACATTTCCACTAGAACACAGACTTAGAACAACTTTCTCATGACTCCATCATCACATAATGCCGGCACCATGACTCAATGAGTCAATGAGTCTCTTTTATGACTCAACCACTTTGTAATGATGGTTGTTGTTTTATAGGATAATTTGATAGAGGATTTAGAGATTTAAACACCTTCTAACAGATGTTTTCGGTTCTGACTTCAGTCAGTTACTATTGTAAATCATTATAACAATGTGTCATATAACTAAAACCTCTCTGTCTGATAAGGTTCAGTGTCATAGCATGAGGTACAGTGTATGCAGCCAAACTTTTGTCAGTTACAAACAAGCATTGCAAACACAACAGTTTCGAAACAGAAAGCTGAAATGTTGTGTGTACATACATGTGCGTCAGTAAGAAAGACAGATGTGAACTCAAGAACATAAAATGTGATTGTGAGAATATTTTTAAACATAAGACAAAAAGTGTTTTTAGGAAAAAATGAACATAAAATAAAATTTGATTAAATACTTGCGTATACTTTCATATACGTTTTCATAGTATGTTTGTGTTCAACAATATTTAACAGTATAAGTCATTTACAAGTAATACGTATAATAATAAGGTTTTCAGCTTTTAGTTTCTAATTGTTTCTTTACATTTGCAACTTTATGTTTTGAATTGACAAAACCTATGGCCCTGATTTGACTCGAAGCTAAATGGCGTTACAGAAAACTGGGAACAAGTGTTGAAGAAACTCGTTCTAAAATCCAAATACGTGAAAACATTTGTTACAGTACAAACATTAAAATCAAATAGTCAACGTCAGATCTCATGACCTCAACAGTCAGCACAAACAACACAATATTCTACAGGCAGGTTCGGACTCTATATAACAGAACTAATGTTATATATATATTTGTTTATCAAACAAACACAGAAATGGATAAATGACAAACACCGGTGTTACATGTTCACTCACCAATAACAGACAAATGTGCAGCAGAGAAAACACAGAAAGTTACTGTGAAGTTTGAATAATTCATTGAAAACATTCTGATTAAAAACTATCATACACAAACTACAATCTGAACAATACTTGGTTCTAATGTTGTGTCTGGTACCCAATTCATGTGAATTTGATATGGATATTAACAATAATGAAGATTTGAATCTTTTTCCATTGTACTCGATTGCATTCGTCTCCAGACAGGCACATGATTGTGCTGTGGATTTGAATTGAACAGGGATTCCAGTTACCTGCGTGGGGGATTTGGGCCGTGGTGGTCCAGGCGAAATGGGACGGAGCATATGATTAGAGCTTGCATCTGGACTCTCAGGTGGGCTCTCATCCTCAGGAGGTGATGGGGTTCTCGCAAGTCGTAATGGCCCTGAATCACTGAGGGAGCCGATATAAATAATAGTACATCAGAATCTTCTGATTGACAAGCTGATTACAGTGTCAATTCATATGATGACATGCAGTGGACTTGGTCTAAGCACCATTCAATACTTTGTGCCATTTTATTTTCAGTTTTGGCTGAGAACGTGGACTGACCTCGGTGCTCCTTGGATTGTGAACATTTTGTCTGAGTGCTGCTCACCCAGTTTGGTCATCACTTCATACAGCTGCCTACACACCTGGGCATGTAAGGTAGAGTTCATATTTCTGTCTATGACATTCAAACCAAACAAGTACTTTCATATGTGTCCATTTATTTTGAAACACATGTGACATATTAAGGCTCTCATGTGACTGCTATATATATATATATATATATATATATATATATATAAACTCACCAGCGATATCTCACGGTGAAACTTTGCTTCCAAGCTTGTTACACTCTTGTAGGTGCCAATGTAGAAACCCACCCGGCTACAAAAAGATTAAAAAAACAAAACTCGTGTTTTATTTTGATCATACAAACTAAAGGACCTCCAGAGGTTTCAGTACATGAGATGATACAAACACAGCACACACAACCATCGTATATGTACAAAAGTAGCCATAAGTTACTACTAAAACTCAGTCTGGCATTATTTATTAAAATGATAAGACAATGACTTTTAAGTTAATATTCTCCTTGCCTCCAACAAATCATTGGCTTCCTCACAAGTTCACCTCTGGTGGCTCATCGAGTCTCTCTATGTCAAATACTCACCTGCTGTGAATTCCATTGTCCATCACCTTCCCTGTCATGATCATCTTATGTCTTCCTCTAAGGCCATTTTATCTACTTCTATTACCACAACATAACTATCCCACATTCTACTCCTCAGTCGAATACCTGTCTAAACCACTTTCACAGTCTGGATAACCTATGAAATTAAATATTTGATATATACTATATATATTTCAGTTTACTTCTCTGGATTTCTGTCATGTCAGAACTGCACCACAAAACAGTTTTATGATTTTGTGGAAACAATGTAGCAGAGTCTATAAAGGTGGCACTTCTCACTATGCTACAATTCTAGACAATGAACCTTGCCACTGTATGCCCAAAGCCTCAGGCTGTGATCTGACTCACCTGTCCCACAGAGTCGGCAGTTCATCCTGTAGACCAACATTCAGCTCATCAAACACTTTCTGAGCCTTTTTCAACTCCTCTTCTGCCTGCAAATGAAGCTGCATAGTAACACGTGGAAAGGAGAAATACTGAAATATAAACAAGTACATTTCACATCTGTGGACCCACCTTCATTATCTTGCGGTCGTTCTTCATCCCAGACACCTGCATAGTTTCAACGTGATGTCGAGCACTATCATAGTCAATGAGCTTCCGACTTCGTTTGGCCACACGAGCCTGAAATAGTTTCCGTTTTCAGATATTTCGCAGGGAATTCAAAATTTTAACTGGAAAGGTTCCTATAAGGGAACAAGTTATTTACCTTCAGATCTGGGAACCTTTGCAGGTATTCATCCAGATTCAGCAGTGTGGAGTCTACCACTTTGTTGTGGAAGTCTTCCCACAAGGCATCACAGTCCTAAAATGTTGATATAAGAAGAGATAATATTCTGTATGACACCTGGTGAGTGTCTGACACTCTACCTGACCTGTGACTAGATGATCTAAAGGTAACATGACATATGTTTGAGAGGTTCAGCTCCAAATATGTTTATATAATATTTTTCTAACCTTCCCAATTGTAATGATGTCTTCTTTCCCGTGCCAGTCTGGTTCGTAGACTTCGTGCAAAGACTGAGTGAGGTTGATGGAGGCCTGCTGCATCCCTGCAGATATGAGCAGAGTGTGCTGGGATTAAACCGGGTTGTAGTAGTGGGTTCCTAAAAACCTTAACCTTCCTTCACAGTATGGAGGTTTATCACCCATGTCACTAAGTGGTGTGATATCCACTAACATGCCTCCATGTCCACATGTGACTAACTTTGTCTCTGTTCTCTCTAGTTGTGTTTCTCTCTTTCTGTCTCTATTCTCATCTCCAGGTATCGTCAGACTCAGAGTCGTGTGTCTCAGTGTTCAGCTGCTGGTCCAACCATCCTGCCTGAGTCTGTTGTTGTTGTTGTTGTTGTTTTCTCTCTTCTCTATCCCTTCACTCCAACCGGTCAAGGCAGATGTTCTCCCACTGATCCTGGGTCTGCTGGAGGTTTCTTCCTCTACAGAGTTTTTACACTGTTGCTATTAAAATGTATAATTTATTGATTGGCTCCAATTCAAAGCTGCTCTATGTGGGATTAGTTGGGTTTAGTTGTGTCAGGTCTTAAACCTCACTGTAAAGAGCCTTGAGATCACTGATGTTGTGAATTGGTGCTAGAGAAATAAAGTTGAATTAAAAATTGAATTGAATTGAATTGAAGTGGTCTGGATCTTCCTTCATAGTTTAAAGGGCAGCAGGTAGATGGAGGCAGATTGTGTCTGAGGCCTCCACCTCTGTTGAGAGAGGGGCTGTTTCTCTGGACATGTGACATTGCTCTAACCATTCAAATCACCTGTCTTCTCTGTCCAGAATGTGTATGTTATCCTCAAAGCAGTGGTCTTTGTCTTTTAAGTGTGTCTGTGTGTGTACCCATGAGATAAGATAAGATAATTATTGATCCCACAGTAGGAAGCGTCCGGTGACTTAACAGCAGTAGGTACGAAAGCAAAGACGATCTACAAAACAAACAGCATATATACTGTATCTTCAACCTTCTACCGCTGGACTCTGCAGATTACAACTGCTTGCACCTGATCCCTGCACAGCTACACTATGTGAACAATGATGTTCACTAGATCTGAAAGTATAGCGACTCAGGCCAGACCATAAGTATCAAGTGCTTTACGAGATCACTGTTCTCTCCTCTTTATAGCTCTCACATACAAACATAGCAAAACCGGTTTGAGAATCAACTTGCATACAGTGACAGTCTGCAGAATAATCTTGGCTGTAAATCCTTCCTTGAGTGAAACGTAACTGCAACCAGGAATATGTGCATAATGTTAGATGTCTTTTACCTGTTACTTAAAGTTCAAAATAAAGTATTGTGTCTGTTTCTATGACGATGAAAAAAGATACTTTCTGACCTTTAATGGCAGAGATGTAGGCCTTCATTTCTCTTTGCAGCCGAGAGCCTTCAGACTGACAGAAGACAAAGATCTGATTAATGACACACACATCAACTGTTTACATGAATACTTTTTTCTTGGCGAACCTTCCTGTTTTCTTTGGTCTATTTAAGTTGAGTCAAATTGGATTCATGTTACACAAAAATTTATCACAGTTTTAAAGGGAAATGTTTAACCTCTATTTTACTAAATACTTGAACTCAAAGATCTTGCTAACAGAAACTGGTGAGGAGCATTTTCTTTCTTCCGTTAGAGGGAGGTTTTCCTCTCCATTGTTACTATTGAGATTGAATTAAAATAAAATTATATTAATTGATTAATTAAAAGCATGTTTGTTTTGCTTTTTCTGCAAGGTCTTAAACATTACTTTCTCAGACTTTTGTTGTGAATTGTGGTTAAACAAAGAAACTGAATTGATTTAAAGGCATTATAATATATTACACATACAGTATTTAGCATATGAAATACGTCCTTGTCCACAGATCTCTAAGAATAAATTGTTAATTGCCTGTTTATCAAAAGTGGTTTTAGTAAATAATCAGTTCAGCACATCTTAAATGCTTTTGAGACAGACACGCATGATGTTCTATGTTCTTTTGGTTTTTGTACAGATGTTGTGAGCAACTGCTTCTCATGGCATCCGTTGCTTATTGTGATTCATGCTAATTAATGAAGTCTATGTTTCTGTTACTGAAATCTCCATAGAGCTACAGGAAGGGTTATGAACAGACATTGTTTTGATCAAGATGGACAATATAATGACTAATTATTTGTCTTATTTTATCTAGTCAATGCCAGGTAATAAACTGTAGTGTGGTCTGTGAAACCTCTCACCTCTTGTCTTCTAAAGTTAATGACAACTTGTTCAAACTGTTCATCTTTGGTCTCATCTGCTTTTCCCAGTTTCTGCAGCACCTAAGAAAAAATCAAACAAATGTAAAATTCCCCACAACATAGACTTAAAACTCACAGACAGACAGTACCATAATGAGCAGGTTAGTCAGTTAGACTGTTAGTTTTACAGCTATTCAGACAAACATGTGACTTGATTTTCATACTAAACAAACTAAATCTGGACACAGGTCATGAATGTTCTTAAATAAACTTCCAAACGTATTTATGTGTTGACAATACGTGGATGATTGAGTTTTAATTAAATGCATGAGAAAAGTTTGACTTCAGAATTTACAACCCGATTTTCAGCACCATGGACAGCCCTCGCTGGCAGAACCCGATTTTCAGCACCATGGACAGCCCTCGCTTGCAGGTTACACGGGTCGCGAGTCCATCACATGGTTCACCCAGAAAGTTACCCAGATTTTCAGCAGTATTTAATTGTACCAGGTAAAATATTTTCTACTGTTCAAAGCATTTCGCTCAGTAACACAAACTGGTTGGTCTTGATCACTAGTGAAATTACACCTCACCGTATCTGTAAACTCACGTTTTTATTTAAAACATTGTGTTCATCCTTGACACTTTTCACTGTACATGTGACGTAAGAACCGTCGGGTGTTACTGTGACTCAACCAATCAGATCGCCCCGCTAAGTATCTGTTGATGTTTCTGTTTTAATAGCTGATTTTGTCCTCATCTCACCAAGTTACGACCAAAACTGATCGTGTTGATCTTTAGCAACCGTTCGACCAAAAAAAACACATAACGATGTGGGTAAAGGTTGATAACAGTGACGCAGGCCTCCAGCCTCCAGCCTGCTCCTCTCCATCGCTCATTTTCGATCTGCTCTCCATCGCCTTAATACCTCAGTTCCATCATTATTCTCACTTCCTACCTTTTCCTGCGCTCGATTCAGACGCTTCTGCACGTTCTTTGCAAATATTCCCGTTTTGATCTCCGCCATGGTGACTGCGGAGACAGAGGCGGATTAACACCAACAGCCACGGACAAGAGGGGGAGGTGCGTGCGCACGCGCGGAGTGGACGGGTCTTAAAGCGACAATCAGCTGATCGCGGCGTTTCCGCCGCGCCCCAGGAACACATCCTACTGCAAATACATGCAGTTCGCGCGTAAAAATGATAGTGACGATACCCATGACAATACCTCTAACCCGCTGCATCAGGCCGGCGAGGCAGACCACCCCAGCGTAGCAAGGATCGTTACCGCAGGTCTTTAATTCCCATAGACTGCACGACTCTAATTAAATGGTCAATATTATTAGAGAGAGTATTATTAGAATACTATTGGTGCTCAAAGCGCTTTAACACTGCGTCTTATTCACCCATTTGCGCACACAAACACACACACATTCACACATCGGTGGCAGAGGCTGACAACACCGGGGACGGCTTGGGGTTCAGTGTCTTGCCCAAGGACACACCGGCACATGGCTGGGGAAGCCAGGAATCGAACCACAGTTTAACCTCCCACCTGTGTGTGCATGTCTTATTTTGTCTAGCACATGTTTTTTATGTCGTAAATAGTAATTGTAGATATTTGTTAATTTGTAAAACCTATTTTCACTAAGATAAATATATATATTTGTAGTGCACATACATATAATAAATTTTTTATTTTAACTTCTCTCCTTTCCTTTCTCACAACTTGATAGCAGCACTAAATAAACTACAACTGCAAGTTGCAAGTGTAAAATCCAAATTTCTCTGTAAAAGAACTTACCTACAAGTAGCTGTGCCATTTGAAAATGCAAACTCGCAAAGCACTAGAACAACAAGGCTCATACTGGTTCTCAGTGTTGTGCAAAGCGTGGAACTGTACAAATATCCAGCGGAGAGCAGCAGCTCGTTGTGTTTTCAGTCTTTAGTTTGGGTCCTCATGGTATTAAGAGGTAGATGTAGACTACCACCACAAGGGGGCTGTGTCTCCATCAAGACTCTGATTATCACAACAAACTAGTATGAGTCTAAAAAGAAACTCTCCACGTGAGGCAACAGTGACGCAGTGCTGACTCATCTGTGTGTGTGTGTGTGTGTGTGTGTGTGAATGAATCAGGGACTCTCTCTTCCTCCTCTTCCCTCGTTCCTCCTCCTCTGATGTCGTGACGTTGGTTTAGGAGGAAACACCACAAACAGTCTGGACACACTCTGAGACCTCCTCCCTGAGTGAGAGGGAAATACCTCTGTGTCAGGGGGAGGGCTCGGCCCGGCTCAGCTATAATTACAGTAAGAGCACAGAAGCAGCGCACAGTGACCCTGGTACAGCACACAGCACTGGACCACAGAGGACCAGACAGGACAAGATCCTTCAGAACCAGAGAGAACCAAGACTTCAGATCTGCAATACTCAGTCGATTCAGTCCAGAAAACCAGTTTGAGGACATGCAATATCCGGAACTAAGGTGGATCAGATGACGGATCAGATTAAGAACCAGAACCTCATCTTACTCTGTAGAATCTGTTTCTACTAAGTCTCTGCACGTCAGGATTTCTGCTTCCAGGCCTGTTGAATTTTTTTGCCGTGGACCCAGAGAGACTAAACGTTTCTGTTAGAGCATCAGAAAACATCATGTGTCTCCGTCTATTTGCCTTTTTCTTCCTCATGGCTGTTGGTTTTCTCATTGATGCCTCACCAACAGCATCTTCAGCCCCAGGGCTGCAGGAGGGCTCGCTGTCCTCCCAGTGCCCATCCTGCTCTCTATCTCAGATGAAGAGAAACTCATCGTCCTTAGGGGGTCAGAGTGACATGGTGGAAGCTGTGAAGCGTCACATTCTCAACATGCTGCACCTGAGCGCCCGGCCCAACCTGACACATTCGATCCCTCGAGCTGCACTGCTTAATGCCATCAAGAAGCTGCATGTGGGCCATGTGGCTGAGGACGGTCGTGTGGACATCCAGGACAGAGATGAGGAGGCCTCCCAGACCTCAACACCTGAGCCGCCTTCTGAAATCATTACCTTTGCAGAGCCAGGTGAGTTCAACAGCCAATCAGAAGATGTAGGTCCATGTATATGTGCTCACTCTACATTGTCATTTCATATTTACAAAGGTACAGTAACACATGTACACATAAACCTGGCCAAAAACGAAGAAACTCATCCAAACAGTACATTTCCAACATTTCTCATCAAGACAGACTCTGCAGCTGGTGTAAACCTGCTTTGCTTTACTACCCAACCCTCAAACCTGGAGTCGGTTGGAGGGATAACACAAAGCGAACAGGTCAAAAAAAAGGTCAAAGAGCCCAGACTTTCTTCTCCATGGACACTTCGTCCTGCTCCTAGAACAGTTCCCTCTGTTTTAGTTTTATTGATCTGTCAGCGCCAGGTTAATTCAGTTCAATACAGATTATTTATTTAGTAGTCGTCGTTTAAAAGTCATCTTAAGGCACTTTAGTGTATTTGAGACCTTACAGAACACACCAATATAACTTCAAAAATTATGCAGAATACCTAACAAATCCCAGTGTGTAGCACCAGGACAGACACAGAGTCCACGTAGATCTGTAGAGAGAGAAAGAAGACACGGTTAATGACCTGCAGTCCAATGGTGGCATGTTAGTGGATAGAGAGAGGAAAAGTTGAGTAAATAGAGGAGCTCAGTGTATGAAGAAAGTCCCAACATCTAAATCTACAGCAGCTTCACTAACAGATGCCTGAAACCTGAGCAGCTCTGACCATCAGCTTTATCACAAAGAAAAGTCTGGTCATTGAATTCTGATTTCTGAAGGTTATCAGTCCTCACTCCTCGTTCTCCCCTCCTGTGTCTGTAGCTCACACACTCTATGTGTCGTAGCAGCTGTTCGCCGTTAACTGATCAGACCTGTTGCTGAAGTAAACGCTCACTTTTCACACACACACACAAAATTGATCGAAACAGCTGAGAGAAATTATGTCAAGTCAAATTTTCACTTAATGTCTTAGAAAACCTCCAGTCACTGACTCCAGCATTTTGAATAAACTGGAGGCTTTTACAGAGTCATTGGTTCAAACTATGAGCAGGGAGACACAGTCGTTCAACCTGGAGGAACTAATGCAGGGATTCATGTTTCAGCATCACTCTGTGAGAGGATGCTCCTCATTTCAGGAACAAGATTTTCCCTTTATCTGTCATGTCAGTAGAGCATGATTTCTGGGATTTCACAGCAAGAAGGTCCTGGGTCTGATTCCTGTGGTTCTGTTCTCCCTACACGTGTTCTCTCTGGGTTCTCCAGTTTCCTCACAGTAGAACCCGAGGCCAAATGAAGTCATGTAGAGTAGCTCTCTGATTAGATAATGTGTCTCTGAAAATTTGGGCCCAAATACAGTAATCCTGTTTGAATTTAGTAGTAATAAGTCGGCATAGACTGATGTATCTGATGTCGCAGGTCTCTAGTGTTTCTAATGTCCGGGTGATAACCCTCTTTGAAGACTAAAAGACACAAAATGAATCCAGTAGATTTGAGCCAGAACAACATGTAAAATGATTATCATCAGCCTCCGCTGAAATATTAGGCCTCTTTCTCTCTCTCTCTGTTTCTATGTATGTTTCCCTCACCTCAATCACCAAAATCCTAAAAGTTCAAAGTTTGTTCCTGTATTTCTGCAATTGGACTGATTGTATTGATTCAAGCTAAGAGTCAAATCTGTTTCAGGACATGAATTCTGAAATATTCATTCATTGATTATTCATGATTTCGTAGGTATTAAATAGGTTCTACAGCCGCGAAGGGTCTTTTTCTGTCCAACTGTCCTGATCAAATTTGACCTCAGGCATGTCTTGGATTTATCAAATTCAAATGATGGGTGATCCTCCATTTCCATTTGGTGCTTGTTCCATTGAACTTCCACAGAAGTTGGTGAAAAATCCATAATCTCCTTGTTGTCCCAAATCAAACAAGCTCTCGTTGAAGTGAGGCCGATCTTAGCCGGACACATTAGACTACCAGAATATCTGGTATTTCGAGGTTTCAACACTCACAGTATCATTTGGGGATTTCTCACAAATGTTCTGCTAAGCAATGTAAAGTTCCTCATCAGAACCTCCTGCACACACACGCGTTTAATTCAGAGAGTTAGAGTTATTTTAAAGTCATTTTATTTAGGGTGTAGAATTTTGGCATGAGCACAAAAGAGGCAGCCTGTGTTTTTGCAACGAGGGTATTTTGGAGCCAATGCGCCGACTGGTCGGCAGCTTTCTGTGTATTTGTTTTCTCTCAGGCTGTGGCCTATGAAAGCAGCGCACTGCAAAGTCTCAGTCCAGCAGAGGGAACACCCAACCCAATCAGCGCTAAGGTTCTGCTCCCACAGCAATATGGTTAAGGCAGATTACAGCAAGCATGAGTCCTGACAGGATGCTGTCAACAGTTTTAAACTATTCAACTATTAAACCACAGACACAAAGACATAAAAGGTCCAAACAAGTCAGATATTTAGTTACTTTTATTTAGAGTTTCAAACATGCTGACACTGGTTGTTTCTGTGAATATGAACCAACTCGTGACCAATGACTTTCTCTTACATCCATACACGTAATGGTTTTGGGCTATAAATAGTCCTTTTCAGAAAGATCTTTCATTCAAAAGTCCCTAAAAAGCTTGTCGAAATTAGAGGACAGTAATGAGAGAGGGATGAGTGGGTGCGGGGGAGTCATTCCACATGATCTCAGGCCGTAAATAATCCCCCCATTCAGATAAATGTAGGCCTCAGTAATTATTCTGCAGCAGAAGATAAAGACAAAGAAAACAAAGGCAAACCAGGATAGTTTTTATTTAACTCAAAATAAACTGTGTGTGAAAGAAGACGGAAAACTCTCAGAGCGTCCCTTGACATTTGAAATAGGACTTGGGAAACTTAAAGTAGTGGATCAGGTAGACTCACTAATTTAATGGTGATTGGTCTTCATTCTCGAACCCTCGAACTGTTACACCCACAAAAGAACTAAAGTGCACGAAACAGTGACTGTAGTAGTGACAGTAGGAAGAAGTAATAGTTTGTGAAATCAGTGCCGATGACATTTGGGCCATCAGCAACATTGTTTGTGGTTAAGGTTTATTCACTTTTCATCTCACTTTCACTATTAGTTTTACTTTTTATTACTAAAAAATGTTTCTATTGATGGATGTGTCTAGTTCCTGAATCTGTGGTCTCCATTGCAGGTAACTCTCCAAACACTCTGACTTTTGACGTTTCGTCTGAGAGTGAAGACTCATCAGTCGTGGAACAGGCAAACATCTGGATCTTCCTGAAAGTATCAAAAGGAACCAGAGCAAAGGGCAAAGTGATGCTGCGGCTGCTGCAGCTTCATCCTGAGGTGGATGAAGAGTGTGTCTCTGAGAGAATGGTGGACACTCGTCGTAGCGGCTGGCACACTCTAGCTATTCCTCACAGTGTTCAGACTCTGCTTGATGGAGGCAGCAGGTTGCTGAACCTGCAGATTTCATGTCCACTGTGTAACGAGGTCGGAGCTTTGCCTGTCGTGACGTCTGCCGCCGGCCACGATCAGTCCCACAGACCTTTCCTCATGGTGGTGCTACGAGCACGAGAGCAGACAGCACAGCGACGGGTCAAACGAGGTCTAGATTGTGATGGCAAATTACGATTCTGCTGTAAGCGACAGTTTTACGTGAACTTTAAAGACATTGGCTGGAACGACTGGATTATTGCTCCATCTGGTTACCATGCCAACTACTGCGAGGGCGACTGTCCAAACCACATGCTGAGTTTGAGTGGCTCTTCCCTCTCTTTCCATTCAACAGTCATAAGCCATTATCGCATGAGGGGGTACAGCGCTTTTCAAAACATCAAGTCGTGCTGCGTGCCAACAAGGCTGAGAGCCATGTCAATGCTCTACTACAATGAAGAGCAGAAAATCATCAAGAAAGACATCCAGAACATGATTGTGGAGGAGTGCGGCTGCTCATAAGCTCTCAGAAAACATTAGAAACTGTTGGAAACTCTGCCTTCTGCGCTTTCCCAAGCAGTACTATTGATGTTTAGCGACACTGCATTGTATTTCTTATTGGGAGAATTTCTTTTCCACATTGGAACAACCTGAGAATACTATGCAACCGATCCTGCAAAGTCAAACTTTACCCATCTACATTTATGTGTGTGGTTTGTTGGTTGCTGCTTCGAGATGTGTTCGACTGTTTCCTGAAGGTTTAGCTTGCATTAAAGTCTTACTGATTAACATACTTGAAGGGAATGTGATCAACAGCTGCTGGAGCCAAACCTTTGACAATGTTATCATCTCAGTATCGCTCAACATTTTACCGAAGCTTAAAGGTTTAAACTGAGATGATTTAAAAGTAAGCCAAAGACTGAACACTGAAGGTGGCCAATTGAACGTGATGCCAGATAAGTGTCCAGGAGCTAAACAACTTGAAATCGACATGACTGGTATTAAGTTATTTCACTGGTGGATGGACGCAGCAGCAGGAACCTCTCATCACTTTAAACTTGTTGTCAGTGTGAACATTATGAAATGTTGTTGCCAATAGTACATAATTTATTTTCACTTTCATGCTTTTGATTTGCTTCATCATTTGCTGGTTGTAGCACAACTACACACTACTCTAACTACTCAAATTAAACGAACAGGACTCTCTTTTTACCAAAACACACTAATTAATATCATATAATGTAATTAAACTAATCTAACTAATAATGAAGGAGAGAAAATTAAAACCAGGTGTTGAAATAACAAGTCTAGTTTTTATTGGCTGAATATATCAAGATGGGTGATTGTTGTGGCTTCCAGGCACATCTAAATGTAATTGTAGAACAATTTGCTATAAAGTGTAACAGATAAACATTTCTGATGCTGTGTTCAGAGGTAATGAGTCCACTCAAGCACTAAACAGCAGCTAAGCAGACAGGGAGGACCCGAATACTCAACATAGGACCAAAGTGCAACAAAGGATTTAATTTAATGCACTCAATATTTAACAAAGGTGCCAGTAATACAAACTCAAAATCACTGTTTGCAGTAAGACAAACGTAAACATGCACAAACAAGTTAATAGACATAAAACGCCAAGAGAGAAAAAAACTAAGAACCCATCTAATATACACTAATAAGAGCAGACTTACATGGGATGAGATCGAGGACAAACGAGCAGGAAACGAAGGCACAAGCAAGCACACAAATGGTCAGAACATGAACCGGGCAAACTCACAAGATGGACACAGTGAGTCCTTTCAATTGAATTTCAAATGAGTCGAGGTGGGGCTCAAAGCAATAAACCACACTCAAAGATCTTAGTCAACACAAAATGGCGAAGAGTCCTTTTGAGTGTTGAGTCCAGGTGTAAATGATTGTCTGTGACTAGTCCAACGATGGGAAATGATGTAACCAGGGTGTGACCACGGTGAACAAACCAAATCGCCTCTGCAGGCTGGGGGCCAAACTGTCCCAATATACTGATGCAGGGACGCGTGCAGCCACAGCAGCGACACCGGCTGCACCTCCCAGCCCAGCACATCTCCCCCTTCTCATTCTAGGGTTTGAACAAGCTACCAAAGCCAAAAGTTCAGTGTAGCCTCCCACAAAAAACACTTGCAATTAGGTTGACTGGACATTGAAACTTGCCTGTACAGTAGGTGCGAGTGAGTTTGTCTGTCCCTGTCCAGGTGACCCCACCTCTCGCCCCACTGACAGCTCAGAAAGGTTGAGTGAATGATTCAGGGTGAACCCAGCTGGGATACGCTGCAGCAGAATAAAGCTGAATATGAGTGAATTTAATTGTTCCTTTCAAATTTGATTCAAATAGCAGAGCAGCTCAACGAGACTGGGACTGTGATGCTCTGTTTATTTGCTGACCTACAAACTCATAACTGAGTCAACAAGTTAATTTAAGATACACTCTCACTCTGTGACAGGATGCTCCTCATTTTAGCAACATTCCTCAGGTGGAAGTAGGAGGTTTAGAGATTCTATAATGTAGGATGTAAAGGAGAGAACTGGGTCAGAGATGACACCAAGGTTCCTACAGTAGAACCTAAAGCTAACGTTATGTCATCCAGAGAAACAACCTGATTCAATAATGAGTCTCTGTGGTTTTAGCACCAATTATAATAAATAACCTCAGTTTGATCTGAATTTAGTTGTAGAAAGTTATGGGACATCCAGGATTTGATATCATTTAAACAAGTTTGAAGTTTGACTAATTGGTTTGTTTCCTCTGGTTTTATGGACAAATATAACCGAGTATCATCTGCATAGCAGTGGAAATTTATAGAATGTTTTCTAGTAATATCACCAAGGGGAGACATGTAAAGACTGAAAAGTATTGGACCAAGCACAGAACCCTGTGGAACAACAAAGCTGATTCCTGTGCGGATGGAAGATTGATCATGAACATGAGCAAACTGGAATCTGTTCAACAGTTAAGACTTAAACCATCCAGAGCTTTTCCTTTAATTCAACTATGTTCCAGTCTCTGCAATAGAATCTTGTGATCTATCGTATCAAATGCTGAACTAAGATCTAACAGGACAAGGACAGAAACTAGACCATTGTCTGAAGCTGTGAGAAGATCATTAGTGACTCTAATCAGAGCTGGTTCTGACTGTGATGGATCTGAATCCTGATGGAAATATTCATCCAGGTTATTTCTACGCAGGTGGTCTCATAGTTGTTTAGCTACAGTTTTTTCAAGAACTTTAGAAATAAAGGGCAGATTAGATGTTGGCCTATAGTTTCTAGTTCTCTAGGGTCAGAGTAGGTTTATTCAGTAAAGGTTTGACCACAGCAACATTAAAGCCTGTGGTACGTAGCCTGTTAGCAGAGACTGGTTGGTTTGATTTAATGTGGACGTGCTGATTAATGGAAGAACTTCTTTGAGTCTAAGAGACAAGTAGCTGATTTAGCAGAGTTAATAATTGAAGTTAACTCAGTCTGAGCAGTTTAAGTCAGACATAGGTCTAACCAGCAGATCTAAGGCTGTTGGATCTGCAGATCGGTTTATGACAGATTCTGATAAATCTTTTCTCTAATGGTTCTGATTTTATTAGTAAAGAAATTCATAAAGTCGTTGCTGCTGAGATTTAAAGGGACACTAGGCTCAACACAGCTATGACTCTTAGTCAGCCTGGCTACAGAGCTGAACAGAAACCTGGGGTTGTTTTTATTTTCCTCAATTAATGATGAATAATCTGGTTCTAGCAGCACAAAGTGCTTTTTATATAGTATTAAACTGTTTTTCCATGCTAGACAGGATTCACCTCATTTGTTGACGTCACTGTCTTTCTAGTTTTCGAGTCCTCTGCTTAAGGCTGCGGATCTGAGTTATACCATGGAGCCAACCTGCTCTGATTCACTGGCTTCTTCTTCAACAGAGTCTTAAACTGCAGCATCATCAACAAGACAAACTACCTGCTCATGATTCAGATGACTGCTCTCCTCTGTGTAGCTACAAGGGAATGAAACAAAAGACGATGAATCATCTCCTTAAATCTGACAACAGCATCATCAGATAAACATCTGCTGTAATAGAACTTATTTCCAACTGTTGTCAGGTCTGTTATGGTAAATTCAAACGTTATTAAGAAATGGTCAGATAACAGAGGATTTTGAGGGAGAACTTTTAAATGATCCATCTCAACCCATAAGTCATATAACCACTAGTTATGTGTATTATCAAGTAAAAACATCAAATGATCAACTTGCAACTGTCCTGTTTACTTCTTCTACCACCCTCAAAGAACTGTAACTCTGTTGAACCTAGTATTGTCTTGTGATTCCCATTGTGATTGTCGTGGGCCCCGTCACAGAACTGTGCCATGACAAATCATCAGGTGAGCCACGGAACATCATCCACTTTCACCTCATTATTTTTCTAACTGAGCACTGTGACAGTCAAAACAATGAAACGCTCCACAGAGAACAGTTGAACATTCCACTGCCATCAGCTGGACGTGTCACACTAAATACATCTGGATAAATATGTGACAAGTCCTCAATCTGACCTAGATCCTGGAGAGAATTCTGGCCCTGATGAAGGCCTGAGAAGCAGCAAAGCAAACAAGGTGAATGAAGGTTATGTTTTCTTTTTCTTTTACTGAGAACCAACCGAGGCAACTGTGCTATGACTGGTGTGAGGGGAAAAGTTGTCCAACATGGTTCCCTGTAATCTTAAACGTCATTTCCAGACAGCAGCACAGGCTGTTTTGTTCAAATGCGTGAACAGGCGGAAACAGGCAGCATTACTTTGAAAAACCACCAAGACGAATGAGAAAGTTCTGAATGCTACCAAGTTACTGAACTCAGCTCCACAACGAAGCAGAGACGCTGATGCTGCCTGCCTGCAAAATGATCTTTAAAGAGACTCTGAGCCCTGGAGCCGTAAAAGAAACAACCCAAGTCCCGCTATCAAGTAAACCAAGGCTAGGTTTGCATTTTTGTTTGGTAGTGTGTCGTGTGATTTTTGTGCGAAAAAGGTTGTGAAACACTGGTCTTGACCCTCAGGAGCAAGAACTGTGTGATTACTATTACAGAAAAAGCATCAGACCTACACACCACATTAAACACACACTAAAAAACTGCTCTTGACCAATATTCAATCTGCCTTTTCTCTTAAAAAGCCTAGAAAAAATAGTTCACGATCCACGTAACCACCTGGAATAACATGTGTGAAGATTTCTAGTCAGGATCCATCATAGCACAGATACAGCTTCAGACAACATCTAGTTTCTTTTCTCATTAGATCTTAGTCCTGCTTTCGATACCATAGATCACAACATTCTATGACAGAGACTGGAACATAACGGACTGAAGGAGCATCTCTGGGATGGTTTAAATCTAATTTGTTAAACAGATGGCAATTTGTTTTTGATAATGACAAATCTCCAGTACACATAAAACATAGCTTTGTTGTTTCCCAGGGTTCTGCGCTTGGTCCAATACTTTTCAGTCTATACATGTCTCCTCTCTGTGATATTATTGGGAAACGCTCACAGATGACACTCTGAAACCACAACAAACCAATTAGTCAAGCTTGTTTGAAAGACATGAAGTCCTAAATTCAGACAACACAGAGGTTATTGTATCAGTGACCTTCAGCCGCGTTTGTCTAACATACCAGAGAATCACAAATCATGACTTTCACTGGCTTTTCTGGAGAAAAGAGAGAAACTGCACTGGTTTCAGTGGTTACCCGAGCGCTGCAAGTAAAACTTTACCCGTGATTCATTTGTGAGATGTTTATGTTCATTAAACGTAGAACATGAATAGGATGAAAAATAAGTGTGCTTTATCTAAACAGCCAATCAGCAGCCTCGGCCTCAAGTGACATCACTGTGAGAAGCACATTTATTTTTACAGGTGAGGAGTTTGTGATGAAACATGTTGCTGACGGAGGCAGCGAAGGTGTGAATGTGCAGACGGACAGCGAGGAGGGAAGACGTCCAGGGAAACGTGATGAGAGGTGGACGATCGTCGTGTGAGTCAAGGAGAAGGATCTATTTTTTGTGTGTAGGCAGGCTGCGGGACACGTCAGCTGTTAGCAGAGGGAAGGCCCGATAACCTCGACACCACCTCCACCACAAACTGCTGCTCCATCACCGAGCACAGACTCACTGCTTCTATTCAAAGACTCCCTCCCCCACAGCTTCACTCACACTCTGCTCCTGCTATATTAGAACAGAGCTGAGACTGAGAGCAGCTAGAGTCAGAAACATTCAGATTTATCTGGAGACTGGGTCACAACTTTAAAAATTTAAACCAGTCGTATTAGTGTGGCAAAGTGAAACAATGACGATATTGTGTAAAACAGGTAATGAACCTGTCCGCACACCTGGCCCACTTCATTTCACCAGCTCAGCAGGAAATGTACATCTGCTAGAACAGGTTGTGGTTCTGGTGATTAGTTGCAGGCATATATGAATTATATTGACAAATTAGATCAGATGTGCTGAAGCTTTAGAGGTGTCTCTACTCAGATCTAAGATCATTCAGATGGCCGGGATGTTTTTCTTCCTTGAATTTGGCTTTAGCACCAAGTCAATTTGTCCTGACGCCCACAGAGTAGAGTGACAGATGACTAATCCTCATCAGGAGAAGGAGGAGGACGGCAGCACTTTCTAGACCGTTTACTTCTTGTTTAAATTCAGAATGTTCCTTTAATCCAGTGGGGACCGAAAAACAAAAACACAAACATGAGCAAGACAACGCAACCACACCACGATTCAGGTCACTGAAAAAGCTGTTTGAGGTTCTGAACAAGATCCACTGATCAGGTTTAATTAGTCAGTGTGTGTGTGTGTGATCATTAAGGAGGAATTTCAGATGAAGCTGGGCCATTTCCCTAAAACTGGGTCACTTTGCCATAAACTGATGGAAAACCTCTTCACAGCCAGAATGTTCTGCTGGGCCTTTATGTTCAGATCAGGGTTGTTCTCTCTGTCTCTCCTCAGACCAGAACTTGTCTGCACCCCTTCCTCTAACACATGGGTCCGAACACCTGTTAAGATCTGTGCGATTCATTTTCATCATCATCCAGCTGTTTATTTAATGTAAATGTTTGCTGGTGCTACAAACGTCCTGAATGTAAAGTGGACCATGTTCCTGCTACAGTCAGGTTTGATCACATCACAAACATACAAATCTGATCTGGAGTCAGAACACAGTCATTTATTTGAGCTGGTGTTTCAGAGAATCTGACAAATGTCCTTTAATAACCTTTAATTGTGTTTGTGACTGACAGAAGAGACGAAGTAAATCATTTATTAGGGATATGTGCATAAACTGATACAAAGTAAACAAGGTTTAAACTCGCACAGTTGACCTTTGACCTTAGTCTTTGACTATTGTGATGAGTGATTTTGCAGACCCAATTAAACTTTTAGGAACCAACATGAGAGTCACACGAAAAGCAGTCAGCAACACTATGAATCCCACAGTTAGAGACACATTTATTTATTCGGTATCCAACCTCACAGAATGTGACTTAATTTACTCTGCGTCTGTTTTCCAAGCACAGTTCAGCTCAAACGAGTCTCATGTGAGGCTGAGACCAAGGTGAGGTGAAAACAAACGACAGTAGAGAGACAGGCCCAGGCAGTGATAACCGTTATCTGCTGAAAGGACAAGGCGAGACTGTCCCGTGCATCTGACAGGATAAGTGATGGGGACTTCAAAGCATGACAGACGGAAATGTTCTGCAGCTTCATATGAATGTGTTAATGAAACAACAACCAAGCAAAACAAAACAAACTTCCCCTCAAGTCCAGCTGTTTGGATAAATGGGAACTGGCAGTGAGGTCATGTACAGGCGAACACAGTAACTGTGACAATAGGAACCACACAGGTCCAAACAGACTGTATGTGTTTTATGGTGACGTTCGCACTGTGAGTGGAAATAAAGATGTTAACACTAAATATGAGTATAAACCTGAATATGAACTGATGTAAACAACATAACTTGAAAGTTTTCCTTAAGGACTGAGCTGACTAGCTGAGCGGTGGCGCCACCCACAGGACAAAGAATGATTGCAAATCCAACCTGAGGTGTGTGATCAGACGATGCTGTCCAGGTCAGAGCGATGAAGCTACCTGGGTGACTGACGATCCAAATATCAGAGCACTTCACCAGATCCAGATGAACCGCGACTGCTCCGTTTCAGCCCAAGGTCCAGTGGACGAGAGAGTTTGAGAGTTTAACGTACAGGGACTGGGCTTCTCTTCACACACAGTGCTTCTATGTATGCGTACAGTGCTTGATGCTGATGCTGCTCATCCTTCCTCTGCACCTGACTTGGTCTGAAGAACATGAAGAAGGATGAAACCTCACTGATTAGCTCCGTCTGAAACCGGTACAGGCGACGAGCTCGAGGCTCTGATGAGAGACGAGTGAACCGACATGTTGACAACATAATTCCACATGAACACTGTCGTAACTTAAAAGTTAAGAGGTCAAGAGGCGGTTCAGAGGGTCCTGGTCTGGCCTCCAGAGCCAGAAAACCTGGAGGAGGTCATGGTTCCAGAAGGTGGCAGCACTGCATCAAGACGGCGGCGCTTAAGGACTAGATGAGAAGCCAGAGAAGAAGAAGAAGAAGAAGCCGAAGCAGAAGCAGAAGAAGAAGAAGAAGAAGCAGAAGCAGAAGCAGAAGCAGCAGAAGAAGAAGAAGCCGAAGCCGAAGCAGAAGCAGAAGAAGAAGAAGAAGAAGCAGAAGCAGAAGCAGCAGAAGAAGAAGAAGAAGAAGCAGAAGCAGCAGAAGAAGAAGAAGCAGAAGCAGAAGCAGAAGCAGAAGAAGAAAGTTCTGGAGGCTTGAAGAGACTCTGCGAGAGTTTCCGGTTCAGTCTCAGTGTTTTTGTTTTTGTGCTGGATCACAACCACGATCATCTGGGTCTTTACCCATTGCCCCAGTCTTCTTGTCACTGTAACCGCTCAGATGTACCGCGGTCCAATACGACCTCGGCGGAGTCCTGCGGCTTCGGGGCCGACTGGAAGGTCCCCGGCCTCGGGCTGGAGTTTCCCCGGAGCTCGTTCGCCGTTTGGAAGCTCCGAACTCCGCGGAGCTTCCCCGCGAGGCTTCCCTGTTTACTCTCCGGCCTCCCCGGGCTACACTCCGGGCTCCGAACGGGGATGTAGAGAGCGCTCTCCGTCCGGGTTTGGCGGAGGATCCCGGGTGTTCGGAGGACAAATGCGCCGCCGGGGCGACGGTTTCCGGCGGCCACAGTCGTTCGGCCCAACTTTCCAGGTACAATGTTTGTGTGATTCTGATCCGGTTGTGGGTTTATTCACCAATAAACCGTTTAGAAACGACAAAGTATTACTCGCACACATCGCGCTTTACGTTTGGACGTGATTAGTCCTTTCGGCCCATTCACAGTCGTTGAGGTTCTGGAGGTTCTTGCGTCTAACCGTTGGTTCCTTCTGTGTAAAAGCTTCACAGACGATGGTTTAGGAATCGATTATTTCACGGGGAATGAATTAAATTAGCATTAAACATAGAAACGTAATCACCACGTCAAGATATTTCTACTGTAATAACATGAAATGTAATAAAGGCGTTTTACTATGAAAATCAAAGCTTGTGAACATAAAGAGAAATTGTTCTATGATCCATCAAAAAATACTGTTTTAATCTTGAGATTATATCCTGCTTTTATATGTAGTGTTTGACTTTGAGATTGAGAGATTCTATGGCAGCACCATCCATCACTGAAAACGAGGTGACTGTCCAATTACCTGATGCTCTGAGTTGTTCCGACGTTGGCAAGCAGACATTCACACTGAATTAAACTCCATTTCCACATGATGGATGTACAGTGCCTGTTGTTTTACATGAAAGGCTTTCGTGCTCACACTTTTTATTGCTGCCAAATTCCATCAACAACATCTATTAGTTCCTGGGTCCAAGAGACACTTTGCTGGTTTGGATGAGTTAATTATTGAACTTAGTCAGTCTGATCTATGGAGTAAATCAGTAAGAAAGTATGACAGAGGTCTAACCAGCAAATCTAAAGCTGTTGGATCTGCTTAATGGTTTATGTCATTTGATGGAATAGTTTGATAAATGTTTTCTCTAATTATAATGATTATATTCCTAACGAAAACTATAAAGTCATTGCTGCTGATATTTAATCATAATGACTCTTAACCTGGCTACAGAGCTGAAAAGAAAGACAGTGAGTGGATTCATTCACACGCTGACTAAAACCAAGAGTCCAGTAGTGAGTTAAACGCAGTGTTGAGACAGTTACTGTCAACATCTACATGGATGTTGAAGTCGCCCGCTACAATCACTTTGTCTGTGGAAGAACTAAGTTAGATAAAAACTGTGAACATTCAGTGCAGAACTCTGAACATGGACCAGGAGGACGGTAGACGACACAGAACACAACTGGTTTCTGGGTTTACAGTCTGAGTGAGAAAGGCTCAGAGTGAGGCTCTAATGAATTATAGTTATGTTTAGGGCTAGTAATTAATAAATCTGAGCTATAGATGCTGCTGCTCCTCCACCTCTACCTGAACTTCTAGGAATATGATGGTTGATGTGACTGGTTGGAGTTGACTCATTCAGACGAACGTATTCATCCTGCTGCAGCCAGGTTTCAGTGAGACTGAATAAATCTATGTGATGGTCACTGAGCAGAGAACTGATGCTTAATAGAGCACATTTAATACTTTTGTGTTTTGATCTATATGGATTTGTTACAATTGTTGTCTTGTAAATGAAATGGTCAGTTTCATCATCAGAATCTGTATTTGTGTGTTTGCAGTCTTCAGACTTGTCGGTGGAGAAATATTTCAATCCATCGATGCTGCAGGATCCATGGGCAGCTCTGCAGCCGCTCACAGCCGCAGATGCAGCTGCAACCAGACACTCAACGTGACAGGAAACAACAACACAGAGAAGAGATGTGTGTGTTTCTCACCATCAGTTTCTAGACTTTTTATGGTTGTTCCAATTTCTTGTTTTTTTATGAGTGTTCTGATGAACCTGAGGTTTTAAAAATAAACAGCTTTTAAACAAAATCAGGTCACTATATTACATTAATTTGCAGTTTGCAGAAAGCTCAGTTTGTATTTCAAAAAAGAAATCTTAACTTTCTTTGTGAACTGTAGTTTGTATTACAGGTGAAGTCAGTTTGAAATGGACAAACAATTTTAATTATAATCCATCCAAGATCCAAACCCTTGGTTTGGTCACAAGGTTCTGGAGCCAGTTTAGCTGTTTTTGGACGTGGACCAACCACCAGTCCATCACAGGATCACACATAAAGACAAACGCTCACTGCACTTTAGTGTGTAGTTCATGTGACCTCAGGTCTTTAGACTGTGGGAGGAAGCCAGAGAGCCCAGAGGGAACCACACAGACAGGGCCATTCATAATAATATATTCAAGTGAAGGCCTTTATAGTTAATTTACTCTGTAGCACATATTTCATGGTACCAGTATAACCAGGTGCAACCTGACTCCAAAATAAACATCAGTGGGCCCTGGTCCTTAATTTGGGTTAACAAGATGGGTTAGCAGTTGATAAGATTTCTGACCTGATCCTGGATCTGTTGGTTTGCCTACTATCACTATCATTTGGTTACTATCACCTGATCCCAGGTCCTCATTTTGCTTGGACCTGTTCTGAATACTCTTCAGATTAGTTACATACAGACATGTTACAGGGACAGTGTTTTTTGCAACACTGCAGAATTGCATGCTGGGTGTCAGAAACACTCCTGATTTCAGAGCGGATGCTAACTTGTCCTAGTTCCACCTGCAGCATCATCTTACAGTCTGAGTACTATGAGGCTACTCCACCTCCCTCTCGGTGTCCGTACAGGTCTGCAAGCTTCATGAACTTTGGCCCCCAGTGTTTCAGGAAACCAAAGTCCTGCTCAGACTCGGATGAGTTTAAAGAGCTGAGCGAGTCGGCGGCTGGCCCACTGCCCTCGTATGCATAAGTCTGCAGGGAGTCGTAGGGAGGCGCTGTCAGATCCAGGTCTGCTTCCTGGAGTCTGTCCCTGATGAAGTCCTGCAACAACCAGATCTTGTCCATTCGGAACTCTGGTCTCACAGGGTTGGTGTTGGTTTGTTTTGAGTGTCTCAGAGTGAACATGTCAAAGGCCTCTGTGTCCTCTTCGCCTCCACCTTCATCATCATAACGAACAATGTTCTCCCGAACATCCCGCTCCTCATCTGCTGTCAGAGGCTCCCCCCGTCTGCGCCTTATGGCCACTGTTACCATGGTGATACCTGAGGGGACGGGAAGGAGAAGGGTCAATTGGTTTGAGATTCTATGTAAAATTACCAAAATTAAAATCAGGTTCTGATTGGACTTAGCGGACAGTTCAGTTAAGCTATTCAGGATATTTCTGGAGTCACATTTTAAGCATCCTGCTGTAAAGAGCCTTGAAATTACTTCCAGACTGGAATTTAACACTATGTTGAAACAGGTTGACTGGCAGTGACAGTAGAGGTAGGACGTTTCAGGTCATACCGAGCAGTGTGAGAATGCAGGTGAGAGTTGTGGCGTTCAATGCCACCACCAGAAGAGACGAAACCCTGTGGCTGCAGGAGCGATTGGTCCCATTCAGGTCACAGTCACAGACGGTAACAGACAGTGTATTTGTGCTACTGAGCGACGGAGTCCCGCTGTCGGAAATCACCACTGTCAGGACGTGGACGGGCTGCTCTCGCTGCAGAAACCCATCTCGCTGAGTCACAACAGATGCTGTGTTGTCTGAGGACAGACAGAAAATAGTGACGTCCTCAGGTAAAGGAATCTTTACTTTACTTCTTGTATTTGCAAGACAGTTTAAATTTTCGTCATTTTACTAGTGATGCAGAGTCAAAGTCTTACATATCTCGGTTGGTTCCTACGTCAGTAACTACACCCTCTGTTCGTTTTGTACTGTGCACATATTTACCTGTACTTTCATTAGTGAAGTCTATACAGATTACTTATAGATGTTGTTATTCTGATTTAAATCCTGTGGCGCCTCTCTGGCCACACAGACTTAGTTTTGGGTTCTCATCTCTTCTAGATGTGTTAAGGAAAACGCTTAATACCTATCACCCATTTACTGATGTCTCTTGTTCGAATGCCATAGTTCTGACTGAGACGTAGACTGAACCTTTGTTGTCTATCAGGGTAAAGGTGACGTTTCCAGCATCCTTGGCAGTCAAAGCAAACCGGAAGTGATGTCCATCCTCTGGTTGGTCTCGGTCCACAGCGCTGAGAGTCTCTATGATCTGAAGAGCAAATAGAGACCAACATCTTTTGTAGCGTTTAACCTGGTCTGGAAGTCCGTGTTCCAGCTTTTAACTCTCATCTGGTTTTGCTTAACCCGTTAAATCCATACGTATCATATTTGATAAACAACTTTCTTACAGAACATCTGCCGACTCAAATGTGTCATAGTTGTTGGTTGTTTTGAATGATTTTGTGCCAAAACACTGCGAGACATCAAACCTCATTAAACTATTGACCAGTCAATTAACCGACTTAACACTGAATAAATATGAAATGTACCTGTCCAGGTTTGGCGTTTTCACAGACGAATGACTGGTAGTCAGTAGCAAAGCTTGGGGCGTTGTCATTAACATCCAGCACTGTGACAAGAACCACAGCTTTCCCCACCTTTGATGGATCCACTGACACAAACACACAACTGTCAGGTACATCTGTTTGTGTCAAGACACACAGGAAATGAACAAGATGAGACTCACAGCTCTCAGTGGCAATGACGGTGATATTGTGCTCAGTGATGGTCTCTCGGTCCAGAGGTCTAGAAATTGTGATCACACCTGAAGTACCGTCAATGTTAAAGTACTGCTCTGCATCGGACTTCCTGTCTATAGAATACCTGCAGATAAGAGCAGTTCTTTAACCCCCCACACTTATGAACTCAAGTCAACGAAGGTCCAGTAAAAAATCTGTTTAGTGGCAACTGGACTGAACACCCAGAAGGCTTCCTCGGTTTGTCCGACTGGCTGGGGTAGCGCGTTTATGTAGCCGTCGCAGCCTAAAAACTGCACTAGCTTCAATTCAAATTAGTTTCAATTCCGTCTTATTATATACAGTAACACCAAGTCACAATAAAAGTTACAAGCAAGGTTGAAGACCTTACACACGTAAACCTAACAAACCCCACATAGAATATCAATATATATATAAAACAATTATTTGTAATGAACTTTTAACAGCAACAGTGGAGGAAAAACTCAGGCTCATCTGCCTTGACCGGTTGATAAAGAAGAGAGAAAACAACACAACAACAACAACAGACACAGGCTCCGTTGTACCTGATTGGACTGTTAGTGATGTCTGGATCATGAGCTGAAACTGATCCTACATCAGTTCCCACTACAGCCAGCTCAGAGACCACCATCCTGTTGACAGGGGAGGAGAAGACTGGGGGCTCGTCCACATTCTCCACCAGGACACAAACCAATGCTGTGTCACTGTACGGCCCCGCTGACAGGAAACGCGTGTCTATGTAACGGTTGGATGCTTCGACGCGCAGAGTGTAGCTGGACTTGGTCTCAAAGTCCAGAGTCTGGAAGAAGAGATGAAAAAAATATTGTACTTATTTCAGTTCGGCTGGACTCTACCATTACGACCAACACTAACCCAACCATCTAAATGTCTTGGTACAGGATTTAAAGATTCTCACAACTCAGACAAACCATTTACTTTTCTACTATGAGACTTCAGCCTGAGATGATTTGTTCCTGCATCACTGGCATGTATCTAAATTTAAACCAAGTCAGCAGCTGTTCAGCAGCCAAGATTCTCCTGGGACTGAAAAAGCTGCAGATGTTGTTCAAGCCGAACTCTTTGTCATGAAATCAAGTTCTCCATGGTCACCACTAACGTCTGCAGTCAGCTGAAAACCCCCCTGAAACTATAACGAGTCATCATTGGACGTAAACTAGTACCTTCTGCAGGATTACTAGTCCTTCCTGTGTGTTTGGATCAGTGAGGATCCTGAAGGTTCCCAGTCCATCCCCATCCAGGATCCTATAGTCCATCTCAGCATTTGGACCAACATCCAAATCCAAAGCTTTGATCTTAGCAACCACAGCAGAAACGAGCCCAGACTCTGGAACAGTGAACTGATAATTCTCTGTAGGAGAGAAGTACACAGGTATAGGTTTACAGCGAGGCACCTCAGGGCTGGACCAGAATATTCTCTGTTGTGATTTTTGTTTTTTGGGTAGATAATATATTTTGTTATGTGAAGGCAAAAGATAAAAAAAGCTCCATTCAAAGCCTAGGATGTTGTGTCAAACCCAAACTGGCCGATGTCCAGTGTGACGTTGCTGCTCTTCTCTGCCACTTCAATGCTAGTTCTTTGTGATTTTTCTGTGAGAAAGCGTGAGTGAGGAGGATTTGACCAGCAGCTAGAATGACCTTAAACCACCGAGCCCCTTGTTGGTTCCACTAAACTACGTCTTTGTGTTTTTTAAGGTAAAATTAACTTGATTTTTTAGGTCAAACCAAAGCTTCAAACATAGACAAAGGTTTGGAGTGTTTAGGTTTTTTATGTGTGATTTAAATTATTTGTAGAGTCGTTTTGTTAAATGTAAGTAAGTGTAAGCGATTGAAGCTAACGTCCTTTAACATCACACAGCCATTACCTACAACCTCCTATATCAATAACATCACTCCTCAAACTCCTCAGAATGGGTCCTCTGGTCTGGGAGTCTTTCAGTGGTCTGAAGGATTTGTTAAGTCCTTTGAGGTCTTAAACTGTGCTTTGTAAACTGCTCTTTATGGGATTAGCTTTCACAGCTCAGCTCCTGGGTTCAATCCATGGGTTGAATGGTTTCCTCCCTCAGTCTAAAGACACGCAGTCAGCTTCACTGCCTGTAGATGTGAGTGGATGGTCTGTCTCTAAATGTGGCCCAGTGACGGACTGGTGAACCCTGCCTCTCGCTCGACTGACAGCTGGGACAGGCTCCAGCGTGTCAGACCCTTTCAAGCACTAGTAGAAGATGACTTGGTGTGAGCGAGTGAACTGACGCGTTTTGTGCTGTGAGGGTCTCAGACATACTGTGGAGAAACTCAGGCGGGTTGTCATTGACATCGGTCAAGATCACTGTGACAGAGGTGGTTCCAGACAGACCCCCCATCTGACCGATCAGGTCTTTGGCCTGGATCACAAGCAGGTAACAGTCCCGCACTTCCCGGTCCAGGTCGGGCAAAGCTGTTCGCACCACACCTGCAGAACAGGTGAGAGTTGAGTAAGACTCAGTTCAGAGTAACAGATTCTCGGTGAGGGTTATTAGAGACTGGGTCCACAGTTAATCACCGGAGACACAGGTAGATCTCTCCATCTCGTGTTTCAAACTTTTTTATGACTAACTGTTGTCTGTCAATGTTCTGTTCAGTCTCTAAGATCCTGGATCAGATCATAGAAAGATCCCGTCATACAGAGAAACTAAACATGAACTTCAGACACACAGTGTTAAATCAGTGTTTCCTGCTCCTCATCCAATGGGGTCATGTGGTCTCTGGAGTAAAAATGAAAATAGTTTCTGTCCATTGGAAGTGAAGGTTTCAGGTTCAGTCTGGACCAACAACCAGGTTTCATAAAACATGACAACAGCCCTAAAACTTATACATTAGATTTGTGATTAGATTTGATGAAAGTTTAGATTCAGTCAGGCATCATGTGACTGAAGTGTCAGCTTAAATATGTGGAGCGGAGGATATAAAATTATCCACAATTACATCTGTGGCCTTCCTCTGGAAACCAGGGTCATCATTTGCAGTCAACAAGGGAAGCAGCATAAAATACATTACATTTCTACAATCCTCTACATGTTCATTAAACCAAAATGAAATGCATTTGTTGTTGTTCCCCTGGTTACATCAAACACAGACGGTTGTCTCTTTGTATTGAAGTGTGTGATTTGCAAGTGTTTCCTTGACTCCTTCTGTTTGTAAATGTTAAAACTGAATTTGTTTCTTGCATAAAGACAGATCAACATAAAATACAGAGAACTGTCCCCAGAAGGAAAAGAGCTGTTTGAAATCTTAGAAAAGATCAAAACAAAGATTTGACAAAAGCAGCATTTAGGAATATCAGCAGCATGTCACCAAACAGCACCGAGGCAAATAATGATGGTAAAGGATCGGTTTCAATACGACAGAACAATACAACTCTATTCATCTGATGAGCTTTTAAATCTAAAGCAGTCTTCTTTTAATTTATTTGTATTTATTTAAATATAAGACATTGTTTTCTTTTACCTTTCTATTCGATTACACACCTGGACCACTGGAGAAAACGAACATCCAGACAGGAACAACAAACACTGACTGTGACAAAGAGAAGCTACGCTAAAGAAATGACCCAGACTCGCGCGGACACGCTTGAGACACGTCTGAACTGAACTGAATTTATTTATATAGCAACAACATATAATAAGTCACTTCAAGGCACTTTGTGCCAACAGCTAATATAATATTAATAAAGGCACAGCCTTCCAGCTTCCTATTCTGTCCAACATGCAGCAGTCATGATAAATGTAAAAAGCCTTGTGTTGACGTTAGAGGTGAGGTGCTTTGCGTTAGCTTAGATCTCACCTGTCCTTGGTTCCACAGAGAAGTACGCTTGACCCTGCAGGATGCTGTAAACCAGTCTGGCAGAGTTTCCGTATGTCGGATCATCAGCATCTGTTGCCACCACAGTCAGTACTGATGTACCTGAACAAACCAAACACAGTCACAGTCCATTCAATACTGACGGGCTTAGCTTTCTGCATGAACTAATTAAGGGTTTTTGTTTTAGTTTCAGAGTCACGTGTAAATGTTACAAAAGTCTGTTTCTCTGCATTTAACCCCTGCCCTTGGAGGGAGCAGTGGGCAGCGACACACATCACCTGAGAAGATGGATTGGAACCAAGGTCTCCCACACAAGTCCCAGTTCGGACTCACCTACAGGGGCCCTCTCAGCCACCCTGGCTGTGTATGGGCCATCTAGAAACCTGGGCTCGTTGTCATTGATGTCCTGGACTTTGATGATGAACTGGGACTCAGGTTCAATCAACAGGTTGGTTTCTCGGTCTCGAGCCTGAGCTCTCAGGGTGTAAAACGCCTGCTGTTCCCGGTCCAGTCTCTTGGTGGCGTGGATGTCCCCAGTGTTCTCATCGATAATGAAGATGCTCGTTGCTCCTTCCCCATTCAGGACATACTTCACCTGACCATCACCTTTATCCGTGTCAGAGTGGAGCTGCAGGAACCATTATGGAAAACAGTATCAGCAGCAGTAAAGATCCAGTTAAACCACCAATAAAAATCGAGTTAAAGCATTAGTAAAGCAAACCTTTGATACAAAACAGACATCAATTAATATCCTCACAAAAACACGCATCCACAAACATGCAGGTAAACCGTGTTGTTCTTGTCCTGTTTGCAGAGTCCTGCTGAGTAACTGAAGCCTTTCAGATGGGAGGAGAACTTTGTATGTCACAGGAAAGTGTTGACTGTGTTGACCAACCAGAGCAGTTTTTAGAGGGGTCATGGTTCCAACCTATTAGGTTCTCAAACTCATTGATTTTCCTCAAAATGTACGTTTAGGAATCTTGGAAAACACAGGAAGAGCTGCTGCTCCCCTTCCTGCATTTATGTTCAGTTGTGTTTATATATAAAGCACTTCTTCAACCAGGCTCAGGGTCGGTTCTCATCTGCCTCAACTGGTTGGGAGGGGATAGAGAAGAGAGGAAAGAACTACAACAAACAAACACACAGGTTGGTTGGACCACGAACTAAACGCTGGAAAGACAGCGTAACGCAGTCCGATGCACAAAACACCTCTGGACCGGAATCTTTCTACTTTCATC
This sequence comes from Macropodus opercularis, assembly GCA_030770545.1. NCBI lineage: Eukaryota > Metazoa > Chordata > Actinopteri > Anabantiformes > Osphronemidae > Macropodus > Macropodus opercularis. Next base: position 17,431,061 of record CM061105.1, on the reverse strand, counting down.
TGAAGGTGAAAGACATTTAAGGATGACGATTTTAGACATTTTGGAGGCAAAGGAGGATGGTACAGAAGTGAAACTCGTCCTTTGACACAGTCTGGTGTTTTCCACACTGCTTGCGCATGTTGGATTCACTGGACTTGATGTTGACGGTTCCTACCTTTCCCACGTACAGCGGCTCATCTCCAGTGTACTCTTCCAAGACAAAGAACTGGTTCCACACCCAGCTCCTCCGACTCCTCTGATGGGGGTGGACACCTCCACCTCGTCTTTCACCACACACTGGTCGGAGGAGGATGGAGTTCAGAGTCATAGCCTCAGAGGCTGAGTTCTCCCACAGCAGCACGACAAACATACTGAGCACGCTCAGAACTTGGAGAAACTTCATTTCTGAAGACAGACAGTGTCCGATGAGGAGACGTCAAACTGCTCAACGCGTGTCTTGGGTAATCAGTGGAGTAGTTGAAAGAAATAAATGGTCCAGATTCAGGGGAGGTTCTTCTGACAGAAGGTGGTGGAGGATTTGTTAAGAGACTTGTTTTGTCCTTGAAGACAAACAGAAAAGAAAAAGAATAAAGATTAAGGTAAATTATTTGGACTAAGGCCAGTTTGATGCCAGAACCCAAAACTGTTTCCTCCATTTTTTAATTAAAAAATGAGCCATAATTTACAGTCCTACAGATAAAAACTGATTGAATATAATCAGTGTTTCGTTTAGACTGTGTGACACAGATGTTAATCTGCTCCAGTTAATCCGGTTTAATCCGCCTCAGTTAAAATGGTCAAAATGAATAACAGTCCAACACATCTGACGCCACAGGCTCAGTGGTAAATGATAAACAATGAACATCTTACCATACAACTCTGTTGACTCTGTTGGTCTCCGGGTCCTGATCAGACTGATTCGATGATTAGAGGAACAGACAGCAGCAGCCAAAGTTGGTCTGAGTCTGTCAGTGAGTCCTCGCTTACGAACATCCCATTCACTGTGGGAGGGTGGGAGGTTTTGAGCCCCTCCTCCCTCAGCACAGTTAGGATGGGAGGCAGAGGAGCGTCGCTGCTATTATCGGTTTTCTGTCTCCGTGACTCCGGATGTTTGCCTCAGGTCCTGAAACATTTGCTCCTGTTCCAACACGCAAAGTTTCATACGGATTAAATACACTGTGATCAGATGTGTTTTCTTCACCGCATCAGGACCTGATTCAGAACCGATGACTGAAGGTGGACCGGGCTGACACCGAGCAGACTGAATCCGCGTAACTGACGTGTTAGAACGTTGCACAGAAAACAAAATGTGTCAAAGCTTCATTCTCTGCACAGATGTTTCGGTTTATCAGTCAGTTCCAGCTTATTCTCCAAGTAGCAGCTGCTCGTTTGTAGCTTCCACCGTCCAAACATACGTAGACGCTGTTGAGATACATTGTTTTCACATTGTTTTCCAGTAAACACATAGACGAAGTTTGGTTTTCAGGATAAAAACACATTAATGTTAAATTCTCTCTCGTTCTTAATATTCTTAGATTCCACTTCAAACCTGTAAACAGAGTTAATGCAGCATCTTTACAATAATAGACTTTTCAACCGTGGACACTGTAGCTGAGAACGTGATGAACAACCAGACGTGGCCTGGACCAGCAGGACTCAGACGCGAGGCAGAAGTTCTGCTGGCGGACACCGACGACACTCAGCTCAAACACTGGGGCTTGTTGGACCAGAACCTTTTCTGTGCTTCCAGCATTTGCTTGTTAACAGACATGTTCTCGTGCTGCCAGACCTGAGTCGTTCAGAGACCATCTGACGTCTGCTGACGCCTACGTCCCCTGTCGCTCGCCCTCTTTCCAGCAGAAGCCTCCTCCGTCCGAAGGACGCAGACAACCAGGCTTCGCACCTTTACGCTGAAGACGAAGACGACTGGAAGGTCTCAGGTGGCCTGGACCTGAAGGCCTGCAGCTGATCTGGTCTCAGGTGTTGACAGGAAGTGGATCATCAGCCGCTACAGGCACAAACACACAAACATCAAATGAGACAAAACTGCTTCTTTCCAGATGTTCCCTGTAGGCGACAGCACAACGGATCATCTGTGTCACGTGTCCTCCTCCACGTCTCCTTCACCACGTCTCCTTCACCACGTCCTCCTCCACGTCTCCTTCACCACGTCTCCTTCACCACGTCCTCCTCCACGTCTCCTTCACCACGTCCTCCTCCACGTCTCCTTCACCACGTCCTCCTCCACGTCTCCTTCACCACGTCCTCCTCCACGTGTCCTCCTCCACGTCTCCTTCACCACGTCCTCCTCCACGTCTCCTTCACCACGTCTCCTTCACCACGTCCTCCTCCACGTCTCCTTCACCACGTCCTCCTCCACGTCTCCTTCACCACGTCCTCCTCCACGTGTCCTCCTCCACGTCTCCTTCACCACGTCCTCCTCCACGTCTCCTTCACCACGTCCTCCTCCACGTCTCCTTCACCACGTCCTCCTCCACGTGTCCTCCTCCACGTCTCCTTCACCACGTCCTCCTCCACGTCTCCTTCACCACGTCTCCTTCACCACGTCCTCCTCCATGTGTCCTCCTCCACGTCTCTACTCCTGTGTACTACAGTGTGTGTAGTGCAGTGTGTGTAGTGCAGTGTGTGTAGTGCAGTGTGTGTAGTGCAGTGTGTGTACTACAGTGTGTGTAGTGCAGTGTGTGTACTACAGTGTGTGTAGTGCAGTGTGTGTAGTGCAGTGTGTGTAGTGCAGTGTGTGTAGTGCAGTGTGTGTAGTGCAGTGTGTGTAGTACAGTGTGTGTAGTGCAGTGTGTGTAGTGCAGTGTGTGTAGTGCAGTGTGTGTAGTGCAGTGTGTGTACTGCAGTGTGTGTAGTGCAGTGTGTGTAGTGCAGTGTGTGTAGTGCAGTGTGTGTAGTGCAGTGTGTGTAGTGCAGTGTGTGTACTGCAGTGTGTGTAGTGCAGTGTGTGTAGTGCAGTGTGTGTAGTGCAGTGTGTGTAGTGCAGTGTGTGTAGTGCAGTGTGTGTAGTACAGTGTGTGTAGTGCAGTGTGTGTAGTGCAGTGTGTGTAGTGCAGTGTGTGTAGTGCAGTGTGTGTACTACAGTGTGTGTAGTGCAGTGTGTGTACTGCAGTGTGTGTAGTGCAGTGTGTGTAGTGCAGTGTGTGTAGTGCAGTGTGTGTAGTGCAGTGTGTGTACTACAGTGTGTGTAGTACAGTGTGTGTAGTGCAGTGTGTGTAGTGCAGTGTGTGTAGTGCAGTGTGTGTAGTACAGTGTGTGTAGTGCAGTGTGTGTACTACAGTGTGTGTAGTGCAGTTTGTGTACTACAGTGTGTGTACTACAGTGTGTGTACTACAGTGTGTGTAGTGCAGTGTGTGTAGTGCAGTGTGTGTAGTACAGTGTGTGTAGTGCAGTGTTGTGCCGAGCTGATGTTTGTTCTCTATTTAACCTGCTGACTCCCCTAAACATTTCAAACATTTCAACAGATTCCGCTTCGTCAGTCGTTGACGTCTTCCCGGAACCTTGACTTTATGGATTCATTCAAGCTCAGCTCTGGTGAGATGCAGCCTCCTGCAGCCTCCACCTGCTTGAGAACGTACAGGTGAGTTTATCGCTTTGCACCACGTCCAGCATCAGTAAACGGTGAAATGAATCCGTGAACGCTGTGTCCTTGTAGAATCAGTCGAACTTCGGTTCCGTGTTTCTGGCCGCAGTTCGCCACTGTTCCCGCACGTGTCGCTGCAGGTCTCAACCGCGTAAGAACGTTTATTTTGACAGTGTAACCCGGATGTGACTATAGGTGTGTTTCGTTCTGATTCCTGGCTCACGGGCCGAGCTGCGGTGTCTTGTGCGGTTCTGCTGTAGCGGTTTGCCAGTGATGGGGCTGTGTTCGGGTCCCGGCGTGTCCCTGCTGGTCTGCCTCACCCTGCTGGTCTTTACGGTTCCTCCTCTGACGGCCTGGGACGCGGATCTTGAGCTCTTAGACCTGGTTGAGGAGATCCCGCAGAATTTCTACGAGTTCATGTCCCTGAACCAGGTTTGTGCTAACGGCTAACGGCTAACGGCTAGTCGTCTCCATGGTAACCTCAGCCGCAGCTAACTGGGTGCAAGAGTAACAGTGCCACGCACACACAACGGGGCTAAGCTAGTTAGCACCAAAGGCTATTGCTAACAGCTGTTTCAGTGTGCAGAAGATGGAAGCAGAGTTCTGGAGGTTTCTTTTACCTACCGAGACTTAAGCGACTTAACCGAGACACCAGGATTCAAGGAACGCGAGGCAGCACTAACTCGTCTAGCGTAACCTGGTTAGATGACATCTCTGAGATGTTTCGGCCCAAACGCAAAAACCTGCATCTTGTCTGAATTGAGCTGAAGGAAGTCAAAGTATCCAGGAACTTCTTCTCTTAACCCTCTGCAGCCAAACGACCCCACTGTAAACTATGGGGAGTTCAAAGCTCAAACACACCAGGGTTGGATCAAACAGCCTTCGTGGGTTTTACATCCAAGCAATGAACACGTGGGTCTATGTCGAACAAGTTCATCCAACCGTTCAGCTGGACGAAGCGTGTTGTGGTTCATCGTCTGCCTGTGGCTGTTTTGTCCAACTCTTGTGTGGTTTCGAGCTCATTTTGACCCCTCGAAGGGTCATGAGGGGTTAAAATGATGCTTGAAGCTTGGTCTGTCTCATAACACATGGCAGGAGGAGCCACGACTGGTGTAAACCTAAACCTAAACTATACCAACCGCTGCATGTCTGCATCATTAATGGCTGTCAAGCGTTGTCAGGTCACTAGTCAAAGCATCGCAGACGTCATTTCTCTAAGGATCAAGTGACCAAATGTACATCGGACCATGTATAAGAACCCGGGTACAGTGGAATCTATTCTCTGTGGCGCTGGAGACTAAATGTTCTGTAATCTGTGAATATAGACGGGCTCCTAAAAATCCACCTTGGATCAGTGGGACCTGTAGTCTGAGAATGTGTCTCAGCATTTTCAGTATATGAGAAACAAGGAAAAGGAGCTTTTTGTGGCCTCTGTGTCTGCAGGACGCCTCGGCAGCCGAGATAAAGAAGGCCTATCGTCGTCTGTCTCTTATTCTGCATCCAGACAAGAACAAAGATGAAAACGCTGAAACTCAGTTTCGACAGGTGAGTTGGACAGATGAGACAAGTGACAACATAAATTACAGAAATTGCTAAATTACGTTGATCTATTTTTCCAGCTTGTTGCCATTTATGAAGTTCTCAAGGATGAGGAGAAACGACTCAAGTAAGTTTGTGTCACAGCCTGACCTCAGCCAATCAGAGCTCAGAGCCAGATCACAGTCCCCAGACCTGGTTTCAGTCTCTGTTTCTCTGCAGGTATGATGACATCCTGGTGAATGGACTTCCTGATTGGCGGCAGCCAGTTTTCTATTACCGACGAGTGAGGAAGATGAGTAATGCTGAGCTGGGCTTCCTTCTCTTCCTCATCCTAACTGTGGGACACTATGCGGTCATCTGGTCCATTTACCTGGAGAAGCAGCTGGTGAGACAGCCAGTCAATTCAGAGCACGCAGTACGTGAGTCAGGACGAGACTGTGTCATGTGAACTGATAATAAATACTTCCAGGACGAGCTGCTGAGTAAGAAGAAGAAAGAAAAGAAGAAGAAGCTGAGCTCCAGACCTGCAGAGGAGCTCAGGTGTGCTGACCAGGATCGCACGGACAGGTAGACCTAAACGTCATTACTGGACTTTCTGTTTGGTTCCAATTCATGTGGTGGCTCCTCACCCATAGAACACGCCATTAGTTCCTCACGCTTCACGTGTCCATCAAACCGTCCCTCATTCCTCCTGTAAGTCTCGGGCCACCTTTTATTACAGTAGCGCGTCCATAAGCTTCTGCAGTGTCTCGATGTTTGTTTACACCCAGTTCTGCATTCTTGTATTGGTGATGGAACCAACCATCTCAGAGACTCAGTTAGGGTCTGGACCCTGTGGTGGTCTGTCTGTGAGTTAAATTATATCTTTTTCAATGGTTAAATCCAGATGAGTTCTTGTTTTTGTCCTAGTTTGTGTCAGTCCCGTTTTTGTGTCATCATGAACTGGTCTTAAATGTGTGTTTCAGAGTTCAGGATCGACCACACTGGCAGGACATCCTCCCACTAAAACTTAGCATCTGGCTCTACCTGTCCCTCAAAAACCTGCCTCAGACCATCCAGGTGCTCTTCCTGTATTTTTACTTGTCCTTCCCAAACCTACCAGTTGAATGCTATGACTACTACTACTAGACCCTTTTTCTTTGTGTAACTTCAGGAACTGAAGGGGTCTGAGGTTCAACCTATTTTAGGTCCTGGTCTCTGTCTCTATTTGTGTTGCAGGAAGTGAAGCTGTACTACGAGGACTACAAGCAGATGAAGCAGCAGCAGCAGAGAGAAGCCGAAGCTGAGCAAGAAGCTGTAACCAGTAAAAGATTTTCCTTACAGGTTGCCATAGGTTAACCCTTAACTCTCAGCATCAGATTTCTGACCATCTGACTGTGTCGATATCTTTTTAGGAGAGAAGAGGCCAAAGGTCAAGAAGCCGAAGGTGGAGTTTCCAGTGTATGAGCCGTCTTCAGAAAATCTTAACTGTCAAAGCTACGACCAGACCACATCCATTGAGGAGATCGAAGACCAGATGGATGATTGGCTGCAGGATCGCAAGGCTGCCAAGAAAAAGGTGAGGAGTTAATGATCAGCAATAGAAGCCAGAGAAGGGACAGGTTGACGCATCCACTGTACGGCACTGAGAGTTAGTCCACTAGGAAACGTCTGTTCATACCAACTTCCACCTCAAGTGCTCAAGCTGTAAAGACTGACAGTTACACCCTGAGGTGGACGAGCAGTCTGCACCTTTACTTGAAGGGTTTACAGACTTCTGTGTGTGAACACCTGGATGATGTCTACTAACGGATGTTTTCTCAGACCTCAGACTGGACAGAGGATGAGCTCAGCCTCCTCAGCAGATTGATGGTTAAATTTCCAGGAGGAACTCCAGGTCGATGGGAGAAGATTGCTCAGGAACTGGGACGATCAGTATCTGATGTAAGTTTGATTAAGCGGTTTTTGCTCAGTAGCTCTTGATCTTGAATTGTACTGCAGATCATTTTGAGCTGTTAATGTGCTAGAGTATTTGGAAAACAGCTTTTGGCTTTAGGATATATGTTTCTGACACATATCAGAACTGGGTCATACACAGACATGCCTACGCCTAGATTCCAAGGTCGCTCTTAGTTAAGTTCCTGTAGAGTTGGATACTATGGGACCTCCTTCATATACCGAGCTCCCCTGTTTTCCTCACCTTCCCTCCTCTTGTCCACCAACCAGGTGTGCAGTTACTGGCTCAGCCAACCAGCCTGTGTTTTGTTTCCTGCCAGTTGATGCAGTACTTTTTTCCAGTGGAGGCAGATTCTTTTGGAGGCTTCCTCAATTAACAGGGGTTTCTTTCTCTTTGATCTTTCCTGGTGCTGCTCAACAATGACTAATAATTTATAATTATGTGTTATGTGTAGGCTTTTGTCCTTGTAGTTTGTTGTGCTCTCAGAAATTGTGGAATAGGTGTGTGTCTAACCAGCGCACAGAGGCTCCTTGGCCCTGCTATGGAGGACGAGCCACTCCACCACAGGGTTTGTACCAAAGCGTGGTTGCATGTATCACACCTGACTCACCTGTTGTTTCTCCTGCTAAGGGTTGTAGGATGAGAACAAGCTACCAACCACAGCACTGCCCTGTTCTGTTGTCAAAACATTTGAACCAGAACCTTTTTTCCTTTAACAGGTGACATCTAAAGTCAAACAGATGAAAGACAATGTCGTCCACACCTCAGGTAAACTAAACTTTTACTTCTGTACCATAAGGTTCTGCTGAGCTTCTACTTCCTAGCACACCGGAACCTTTTATTGACTTCTCCCAAATCCATCAAATCTCACTTTATTTATAAAGCGCCACATCCCAAAACAGAGTTGGCCAAGGCGCTGTACAGGTAACCGCAATAAAAGGTGGAATAAAACCGTAGCTAAGAAAATCACCGTAGTAAAAAAAACAACCCATAACCACATAGATGCACCGTCACTAACAACGTCACGGTTGAAGCAATTTTAATTCATTATACCGCAAACATAACCCAGTGGGCAATAAAAAGCCATAAGTCTCACCCCACTCATCATCTCTTTCAATTCAGTTCAAAGCTGCTGTATGTGGCATCTGTCGGGTTTAGTTGTCAGGTCTCAAAGCTCACTTGTAAAGTGCCTTGAGACAACTGCTGTTGTGGAATGGAGCTATAGAAATAACACTGACTCGAATTAAAATTCAGTGTCTAGACGACGTGAGCTTTGACGCACTCTAACGCAGATTTCCTTGTTTTACTTGTTGAGTGGTCACTAATCAGTCTAGTGAATATGTACTGTCAGCGTCGGACTCAATTGAAATCATATCATGTGGTTCAGGTCTAGTGAAACTCTCCGAACTGAAGGCCCCATCCCCTCCTGTGAGGTCACCTCCCATTGTTGATAGTCTGGATGGAGCCTACGAGGAGGACAAGGAAGACGCTGTGTCATCAGTCCGGAAGAGGAACAAGAAGGCCCTATCAGCAGAGGGGACAGAGCTGAAGGTCAGAGGTCGTCGGCAGAGGGATTTTGATCCATTAACGGTGGAGCAGGAGGAAGCAGAGCCTCATGAAAGCATGGAAAAAGCAGACCCTGCCTCTTGGACTCAGACCCAGCAGAAACTGCTAGAACTTGCTTTGCAGCAGTTCCCCAGAGGAACAGCAGAACGCTGGGACCGCATTGCCAAGGTGGTCCCTGGGAAGACCAAGGTGAGGTTTACGTGTTTGCCCGTAGTGGTCTGATTAAATCACACCAAGATTGCGTCTCACATTAGAAACCTGAAACCAGAGTAGAACCTAGTCCTGCCCTTTAGTGATGATTCATATCTGATGGTGTACAACTGAGCTGAGGATTCGTAGATGGACTAATGATATAAACTAGTGTATGGAAGAGCTCGTCATTTATGCATCGACTGATAACTTACAGGGGACGTTTGTGTACATAAACTGATGGTTGTACAGTAATTTATAGCTGAACTGATAATGTGTGTTTTTGTCAGGAGGACTGTATGATTCGTTACAAGATGTTGGCCGAACTTGTTCAGAGGAAGAAACAGGCGAAAAGCTGATGGACCCTGAATTTGCTTTCGCCTGCTGTGACCTCTGACCCCCTTGACATGGGACTCGTCATACAGGTGACCCCAGTCGGGTGTTTGATATGGGCAGGTGAGCGACCTGGACTAAATTGGACTAAATAGTTTTACTTTTTTATGTGATGTGGTGGCTCACCTGCTCAGGTGCATTTTTATTATGAGTGACAGGAATCGGGTAACGGTCACCTGACCTCCGACCTCACAGCTTCATGTGCCTTAGTTCAGCCTGCTGTTAACCAATCAACAATCTGTTCAGTTGATCAATAGTGCTATTTATTGCCCCAGTTTGTTTCTCATTGTTTCAGATTAAAGTTGAAACGTGAACTGAGATTGAATAGGAAAGTGAAGCGCGACTAAGTCTGATGTTTCTGTTTTCACTCAGTCTTATTTACTGGGTTTCAGTTTTTATTTACACATTAAAGCTGCTCTGTGTAAATAAAACTAAAAGATCGAAATAATAAAGACAAACTCTCAGTTTTGTGACTCTTGGTCTTTGTGTCAAAACTTGCTCTAGTATTGTTCAACGGACTGAAACATTTCTGCTGATCTGAACCAGTTTTCATTGATCTTCGGTAAATGGAGCCATTTCACTTAATGTGTTATCATATTATAAGAATAGATTTGAGCTGCCCCTGCACGTCAGACAAGCAGGAGCATTCTCTAAGACCAAATCAATAAGAGATGAAACCTGGGTCGTGCACAGCCTGAGGGGGCAGCTGGGTAAATGAAAGTATGTTCCACTGAGGTCGCCCGTCCCTCCACATAGAGACACTCACACCTACGGACAGTTTAAAATCTCCGATTATCCTGAATGCAACCGGAGGAAACATGCAAACTCTATACAGGACCATCTTGCTGTGAGGCAGAGCTAACCACTGTACCACCACGCCGACTGGAATTTACTTTGCACATCATCATCAATGCAGTCTGTGAAGACAGAGGTGGACAGATCGGCGAATCAGCAGCAGTAAAGGAACCATTGTGCCGCTTCATGAATCCTTCACCAGTTGATCTAGGTTCCTAGTCTCACCTACAACATCCTGGATACGTGGCTCATATGAGCTTCCTCCGCAGAGCTCAGTCTTAGAGATCGGATCTTTGATTAGCGCCGCTGCTATTCCACATGGAGGAGCCGGCTCAGCCGCACCCTGTGAGGGTGAGGGGCGCTGACACCACCATCGTAACCATTACGTATTTGTCACGTTTGTTGCGTGTTTTCTTTCCTTTAATTTCATTTTTCCAATTATGCAAAACAATTCATCTGAGACAACAATGTTGAATCTTGAATGCAACAATTAATCAATAACTATAGAAACTGTACTTGTCAAAATTGTCTGAAAGTAAGACCCTTAGTGGCTCCAGAGCTGTTTCTGTGCTATGACGGATCCTGACTGCATACACCTGCTGAGCAGATCTTCCTCTTGTAACAGCCAAGTTCACGTGAGAGAGCATTTTATATTTACACTACGTATTATAAACACTGTGGCTCATTTTCTCAGAAGTCCGGTTCAGGTCCAATGTCAGGTCAGATGTGCAGTTATTAATTGTTGTACAACAAATAATCAGCTTCTGAAAGTGACAATAGCTAATTAAACTGAGCTTAGAGCTGAGTGATTGTCCTCCAATACTTTGGGGGCTGTTATGTATCCCCCAAAGCTCCGATCCTGAGTTAAACCTGGCCAGTCTCAGCACAACTGTGACTACAGCACTGAATAGAAACCTGTGGTGGGTTTTATTTTCTTCTATTAATGATGAATAATATGTTGTTCTACTAAATGCTGTTTGATTTAGTATTTAATTAATTACTATGACAGGCAAGATTCTAAACGGTGGAAAGTGGTCCTCTGAGTTAGGCTGTGGATCCTTGTTATACCCCAGATCTAACGTCCTCTGATTCACTGCCTTCTTCTTCAGAGGAAACAGTGTCACCTACAAGGCCAGGGGGACGATCCTGGTCCTTGAGGGTCACTGCCCTGCTGGTTTTCCAACTCTCACCTACTGATTACCTTTGGTCAGGTGTGTTCAAAGTTCCACCTGTTCCAAGGTGATGAGCAGCAAGACGATCAACCTGTTCATGAGCAGGGTTAGGATGCTGCTCCACATCCTTTAATGCGATACCAGATCAGTCAGGCGGTTTTATTTATATATACACAAGCTCTGAAATGTGTCAGTGTGACTTAATTAATCATTTTTCAAGATGGCGCCGAGGGACCGGCTGTGGTTTACGGCAGCTCTTAACCATTTTCTTTTTTCTTCTCTTTTCTATTGTCTGTGCAGCCTCTGCTCTCACTACGCTGTGTCTGTGGGGAGCAGGCAGCAGGACACAAAGAGACTCAACCAGCTGCTCAGGAGGTTCTGTCCCGGCTCCACCGGACTCTGGAGGAGGACGTGGACAAGCTGACGTCCATCGTGGACGATGCTTCTCACTGCGTCAGACAGTGGAGACTGATCCAGAGTCAGTGGAGGAAGGAGCCACAGAGCCTTCAGTCCACTGTTGGACTGAACAACCAACCAGTGGATTCGTTATATGTTGCACTGTATTTGTAAATATTGTAAATATAGTAAATCTTTCACTCTTCTGCACGTTTCTGCCTTTTTGCTCTGCCTGTTATCTGTAGCTGCGGTAATAATTGAATTTCCCCAACGTGGGGTCAATAAAGGATGAATTTGCCTTATTTCTATTAACCCTAAAAAGGATTAAGAATTACCTCCACCCCACTTACTAAAGACTCTGGCATAATAATCCTGGAAATTGATCATTAAAGTGATATTTGTAAATGTGTTTATTGGGACGTTTATTGAAATAGAGGTGGTCGGAAGTTGCGCTTTTATTGTGAAAGTCCTCCCGGAAAGTACCTTGTGTAGTAGAACAAGATTAGCGCAGAAGAAGAAGAACACGCGAAATCTTTGGCAGTCGCCGCGCAGACAAGTTATATCTAGAGTCGAAGTGGAAAGTTCGTTCCCGCCGTAAGTTTTATAAATTCGCTCACACGAATTCGATCGTTATAATGTAAAATGACGTGATAAAGTAGAAAGTGGCTAAGCTAAGCTAAGCTAAGGAGCAGTTCCCTCTAACGGCGTTTCCGGTGTCCCCAGGTGTGATGCAGTCATGTCTGTGCAGGTGGTTCTGCAGCAGAGAATCGCCTCCGCTCAGGAACTGCTGTATCGAGCCCAGCAGCTGTGCACAGGCGTAGAGGGCCACCAGAAGCTCTGCGGGAAGCTGCGGGCCGAGCTGCGCTTCTTGCGGAGGGTGGAAGCGGGAGAGCTGCATGTGAAAGAGTCTCACCTGCACAGCACCAACCTGACCCACCTGACAGCCATTGTGGAGTCGGCCCAGAGTCTGGACGACGTGGCTGCGCTGCTGCACGTCTTCACCTACCTGGACGACGCTGGCCACCGCTGCACACTGGTGGTGGACGTGGTGGCCGACGGCGGCCTTACCTGGGTGAAGGCGGTGGGCCGCAAGGCGGAGGCGCTGCACAACATTTGGCAGGGCCGGGGCCAGTACGGGGACAAGAGCGTCATCCGGCAGGCCGAGGACTTCCTCCAGGCCAGCCGTCAGCAGCCCGTCAACTACCAGCACCCCCGCGTCATCTTTGCCTTCTACAACGGCGTCTCTGCCCCTATGGCCGATCGCCTTCGAGACATGGGCGTCTCTGTTCGCGGGGACATAGTGGCTGTGAACACGGTGATGACGGAGGAGGAGCCAGAGGCAGCCGTTGAAGATGAGGAGGAGGAGGGGGCCGCAGCTGATAATGTGCCGGAGGAGGAGGAGGAGGAGGAGGCTTGTGAGCTGACCCGGGTAGACCGAGGAACCGTCCTGGCTCGCTTGGCGTTTCCTGCTCAGCTGCAGGCGGAGGATTGTGGGCGGGTGAACCTGGACATCACTACCCTCATCACCTACGTGTCATCGCTGAGTCACGGCCGGTGCCGCTTCGCTTTCAGGGAGCCTGTGCTGACGGAACAAGCCGCCCAGGAGCGCATCCTGCCGGTGCTACCGCAGCTGGAGGCCTTCATGGCAGGAAAGGAGCTGTTTGCCTGTCGTGCCGCCGTTTCGGATTTCCAGCTGATCCTGGACACACTGGGGGGTCCCGGTGAGAAGGAGCGTGCTCGGCAGCTGCTCGCGCGCCTTCACGTGGTGGATGACCGGCCGTCGGAGCGCACGCTGCGCCTCACGCCCAGCGCCAAGATCAACCAGCGGTCGCTCATGATTTTCGGTACTGGGGACGCACTGAAAGCGGTCACCATGACTGCAAACAGCCGCTTTGTGAGAGCAGCAGCCAATCAGGGCATCCGTTACAGCGTGTTTATCCACCAACCAAGAGCCCTGACAGAGGGCAAGGAGTGGAGAGCCACGCCCGTGTAGACAGACGCTACGGGGAGAGCGAGTCTGTCAGGATGTAGCTACGACTGGAGCTAACTGGTCGCTTTGGTCGCATTAATTCACGACGTACATTCAATAAAGCCTGAAACGTTTCCTGCTCATCTGTCATTGGTTACAGCAGGTCACATGGTGCCAGGGCCCGTCACCAGTGTTATTTAAACGCTTCCCTCCAACCAATAGGCATATAGAAGTAAAACTAATCCTCCACAGACCAGGGCATCCAGACTGTCACCACAAATCACCTTCGACACGAAACTACATTCAAAATATGAACAAATGCCTTTTATCCTTCTGTAGAACCAAAGTCCAGAATCTGAACCAGCCACACACTGTAGTGACTCCAGAACCAACAGAACTCCATAGAAAACCCAACGGTCTTTTTATTTACTTAACTTCCATTCACTGAATGACTCTGCACAAACCCGGTTTTACCTGTTGGTTTAAAGTACACCTGGGGCAGAAAGCCCTTCACAATAAAATGTGAGTTTCCATTTTATTTTAATGATAAAACACTCGCTCCACGGCTCCTTCTACCGCATGGTGCTCTTTAATAATTATAAAATAAAAGCTTCTATTACGTATATAGACTGTCAGGGATAGAGAAATCAATATTGTTTGCTCTTGTCTTTAAATCCGTTATTAAAGGTTTAGAGTTTTTTACATTTTGAAATCGAACCTTTGTAGACGCCTGGTCTGTCACCGTTTAAAATGAAGGTAATACACAGTTTCTAATCAAATGTTAAAAAAATAATGGAGCTAATTTCAAACTCATAATCCGCCCTTAATGTGAAAATCTTGAAGCGGATGTGGTCGGGTGATGACGTCACCGAGCGGCTGTTAGCAGGTGGAAAACTAGAGTAAATGAGTTTCTGAAGAACATGCCGAGAGTCGGCGCAGGGCAGGAGCTGCGGGCTCTGACTGAGGTGAGGCTTCGACTTGGACTCGCGCTTTTCTGACTTAAAGTCTAACTTAGACCACGAGCTGCCGCCTGTGCCAACCCGATGCTAATCTGTTAGCGGGGAGGCTACTTTAAGATTAGTTGGTCCACGCTGGTCCATTCAGAACCGCTGGTGCTAACAACGACATCTTCTCGTGTTTCCTTGTGTCGTCTTCCCTCTTCTGCCTCAGTGTCAGTACAGTCACCCAGCAGAGACCCTGTCGGACCTTCAGCAGGTCCAGTCTCAGTTCTCTGATCTTCGAATCTATGTGGACTTTTATTGTGAGTAGAAAACCTTTGTTCCTTCTCCTGTTCGTGTTTTGCAGTTCTGTCTGTGAGCTGCTGCTTGAACCTGTGCATCAGACCCGCCTTTCAGAAGAGTAATGAGATAACTTTGTGACAGGTTTTCCTAACAAAGACAGGAAGAGGCTGGTTTACCTGTCCGGGACCGTTCCCGTTCGGTTTGAAGGTGAGATCTGTTTCAGTACCTCAGGTCTCGGTACCATGTTTTCTGTACTGTGGACAGGAGAGCTCGCCTTCACTTGGTGCCGGGTCTCAGGGCCACGTAGACTAACGACCACTCACCTATGGTCCATTTAGAATCACTGCATGTCAAACCAGCGGAGACATGCAGGACATGCAAACTGTTGCACATGGGAACCTGGTGTAAAAAGTCTCTCACCAACAGAGCATCAGCTTGTAGAGGTCTATGAAGAGGTGACGCATACAGTACTTGTATTGTAGGATAATGGTATAGACCATGAGAAGCAGAGCCCTGAAGCAGAACTAGCACCAGCCCAGAACCATTCGAAAAGGCACCAATGTGGCCTAGGCCCGGTCTGGACGTCGATCTGCTGTTTTTTTATAGGAGTCGAGTATAACATTCCAGTGTGCATCTGGCTCCATGAAACCCACCCGGTGTCCCGTCCTCGCTGCTGCGTCTGTCCATCTGTTTCCATGGTGATCAACCCATCCTGCCCCTGTGTTGATTCTGCCGGCAACATCAGTCTAAGCGGACTGAAGAGTTGGACCCACGTTAGTTGACTTTATTTTGTCGCTCTAGGTCGGGTCTCAGACAGCGGCCTCTAAGTTAATATAGTCAGTCCTACATTTATCTCCTTTAGTCCATGACAGTAATGCATTTTGTGGTGTGTTTATTTGTTGACGATGATGTCACTGCTTCTCAGGGCGTCTCCACCCTGTCACTGCTTATATCAGAGATGAGGCAAGCTTTCCAAAAGGACACGCCCCTCTATGCCAGAGGTCTCATACAGGCCACGCCCCCCGCAGGTGTGCAGGTGTCTCATCTGGCAGGTGGAAGGTCAGAAAGTGGTTTATTACATAAATGATTAATGATCGACAAACTAATCACGTTGATTTGAGCCCTCTGTAATCTCCTCTTGTAGCCTCCACCTGCCTCCTTCTTCTTCCTCCTCTGTCACATCTCCCCACCTGTCTGCAGCCAGCCAATTGGAGCAGAGTAGCCAGGGGAACGCGAGGAGGTCATACACGGAGGACCTGCTGGGTATTGACTTCAGTGCTCCACCCTCCTCCACACACAATCCCTTCTTGAGCTGCTCCTCTTTAGGTGAGATTTGGATATTGGCCTTAAGATTCCTGATTAGTTAGATTTTAATGATACTGGTTCAAACTGGACCATCCAGTTTGACAAGTGTTATGTTCAACACGATCTTGCTTTTCTGTCTTAATTGAAGTCAAGCATTTAAAGCACACAGTACTGGTGGAACTGAAACAGTGTTTGCCACTTACTTCATCTGTCAACCAGACAATCTACCAGTGATTTGCCTAGAACAAAGAATTTGTCCATGGTGTCCTTTCTGGAGAACAGAGGCCTCGCATTTAGCTTCTGGAGGGATCCTGGCTGGGCGCCTCAGTATCTAATCATATCCAACTACCGCACCGTTTGTTTCATTCATTAGACTATAAGTTGTTTCCACTATATCTACCTTTGATGCACGAGTTCAATACACCTCACAGCATCAACAGTTTTTATAAATGTTCTCTGCGGGTTTGGCTTGATTCATATGGTCCTGATTCCTGCAGATGCAGACCCTCTCAGTAGGACGATGGAAGCTTTACGATTAAACGGAGCGTCCAGTGACGGCCAGCGTAGTGACTGGCCTGTAGAGATCATCCAATCAGAAGTACACAGAGACAGAAACGCAATGAGTTCTAGAGCAAGACCTGGACTAGATCCGGACATCTGTACTCAGAAACCTCATTCAGGACCAGGAGCTGAACCAGACTACTCCAAGGTGAGGACTAGAGCAGGTGTGATCAGCTGGTCTCAGGTTGTTTAAATTGGTCCCAGTTAGTTTCCGCTGGTCTCAGTCCTCCTGTGCTCCCTCAGATGGCAACCCATCTCCCCCCAAACCAGGCGGCCATGTTCCTGTCTCTAATGAGAATGGAGGGTCGAAGCTTCAGTCTCAGTGATGTCATGGAGGCGGTTCAACTCAACAGAGATTTCCCTTCAGCTCTCAGGTTCCTGACTCACTGTTGTCCAATCTGTCAGGATCAAGTGACCTTCAGCAAGGTGAGTCACCTGACAGGCAGTCAGAGGCCAGCACCACAGGTGTAAAGGTCATTACGCTTTGGGATCATAAAATTATCCTCGCTGGGTCGCACGCTGGTTCCAGGTATTTATAACGGATGTGGTTCTGGGCAGTCCTGGAAAAAGGTTTGGACTGATTACAGGTGTCCAGTCTGCCAGTTTCACTTCCATCGATGGGAACAATGACAGAGTGTCGTCGCACAACGTGTTCCTCAGCAATAGGCAGGTTCTGATCAGTAAAACAGTTTATTCCGCCATGTTTGATTGTTCTTACACACTTCTCATTTAACAGAGTTTGTGAAGGGTTAAGGAGAGAAAAGTCTTTTCTAACCTGAAATCCACAATGATCATTTTTACATAATCATCGTTTGCTTTTGTCTTTAATTTAACAATGTCACCTTATTTAATTTTTTGTGGCTGTGTTTGAAGTCACAGATTTCTTCCTGTTTCTTCTCATCCATTTGTGTCTCCGGTAGATCATCACCATGACCCACTGCTCATGCTTCCTGTGTCAGACGTGTTTTAAGACATTTTTCTCAGCAGCTATTAAAGAGCGAAGCGTTGATCAGCTGGTTTGTCCTCAGTGTGGTAGACCTGAGATCAGAGGTCAGGGAGGAGTGGAAGAGTTCATGGACTACTTCAGCTTGCTGGACACTCAGGTGAGAGATCGGGTGGAGACACGGGCAATTTTTCATTTATAATTTCTATTAAGTAAAAATATGATTCTGCATAAGTTAATACTCACACAGGCATTTAGGCATTAAACAGTTTCTGGGACAGGTCCAATCCTCCGTCACTCCTGGTGGCCATGTGTCTCCTTTAAGTACAGAAACCCAGCAACTGCCCAAAGTGGAGCTTAAAGCTTCCCAGAAACGGAGGCTGATCAAGTAGAGATCAACCTGTATCAAGGGTTTTCACATTGGTCCCAGCTAAAATGAGATTAATTCAGATACGATCATATTAACACAGACCTGATGCATGTTATACACTTCACACCTGAACCCGTCTGTGTTTGTAGATCCGACACTTCCTGCCTCCTCATCTCCATGAACTCTTCCAAAGGAAACTCCGAGACAGAGCTCTGCAGCAGATGCCCAACTTCTGCTGGTGCGCTCATGTAAGATCTTTACGGCGGTAATCAGTATATTCATCAAAAGACGGTGTAGCAGCTACGTTTAGGTTTGAGAGGTTTGGATGCATCATGTCAGAGACTCACAGGCTCCTCACATTAACACAGTATTTTGCAACACCACTGTGATATGCGACACTGATCCCTGTTTTGGTTTAGTCACTGCTCCACACTTCAGGATCCTTTGTGCTTTTCAGTGTTCGTTTGGGATACTGCACGAAGCAGAGCAGCTGAGGATGGACTGTCCCAGCTGTAAGAAGAGTACCTGCTCTCAGTGCAGATCACCTGTAAGGCACACACACACTAAACATGGTTGATAAACTGTACAATAGAGCTCATCGTTCCACACGCACTGTCCCTAAAACATTACACAGCCATCATTGTGTACAGCACCTGAGTAATGAAATGTGCCGTGTCTCTCAACCGCATCCAGCTCAGGTAAACGGGTTGTCAGGGAATGCGTCACTTTGTTGCCTTATCAATGTTCTTCATCAGTCTGAATGTGAGCAGAAACACAGATGACTAATGTGAACCTGGTCCTGTTCTGCAGTGGTCTCCTCAACATCAGGGTCTCACCTGTCAGCAGTTCAAAGTCTGCCAGAACCAGCAAGACCAGCACAGCTCTGCGCTGCTGAACTGCAACAGCATCGGTACAAACACAGAGAAAGTATTAGTTTGGGCTTTTTCAAGCTGTATGTATATTCCAGGACTATAATCACAGCACAAGTTCATGTTCACATGTTCTGGAGAGGCCCAGAATGAAACTGAAATTATCTTTTGATCAGGCTGAAAAAGCAAGAAAAGTCCTAAACATTTTCTCTAAAGGTGGTTCTGGCAGAGTCTCTTATGCGCCAGTGATTCTCATCTACAACTCAGACACAAACTGTAAGTTGCTGAACGACGGGTAGCTCAGGTCCACGCAGACTCATTTCAGCAGATTTCTCCCTACTCGCACCCAAGACTTGGCTTCTCAGCTCCTCTGGTGCCATCACGTATCCTCTAATGAACACATGGAGTTAGGGTCAACTCGGACGTTTATCTGAAACACACCCTACTGACACTCAGGGTTCAGGTTCAGTGGAAAATGGTTTGCGTTCTGTCCGAACCGCCATTGTGACTGGGATTCTGTTGTTCGTCTCCAGAATGTCCAAACTGTCAGTTCGTCTTCGGTTTGTCCAAAGGAGGTTGTCTTCACTTCACCTGCAGCCAGTGTCAGGCCCAGTTCTGTGGAGGCTGCAGCCAGTCCTTCATCCTGGGAGCTGTGAGTGTGTCAAACTCCGATAAATTCACCTTCTTCAGACTGGAACTAATGTTTAAAACCCAGTGCATCGAACCTTTTGTTTGTTTAGTTTTATTGTTTCAATGAAGGCTTTTGTCAAACATTTAGTTATGTAATGTTGGTGATGACGGTTCGGATATTTAGAGTCTAACTTTTTTTAACATCAGGCCTGTGGTTTCTCTGCGGACTGTGGAACCAAAGGTCTTCATGCCCACCACCCCAGAGACTGCCTGTACCACCTGCGAGACTGGAGCGTTCCCCGCCTGCACCTGCTGCTACAGGTGACACTACAGTCTTGGTCTTGGGAGACAGAAATGCTTAAGTAGTTTGGGATTGTCCCTGTGTGATATCAGCTGAATGTTGGTGTATTGGGTCGTTCCGTATGAAATCAACCCACTGAACTCAGGTCGCCCTCTCACCAAAATCTGAAAAACATCATGTCAAAATGACTACTCATCACTGCTGCAGTCAGACCGTTCACCTAACTGTAGGGAATGTGATTCAGCTGCTGTAGTAAACGTACACCTGAATCTGGACGGTCCGGTTTCTGATGAAACATTATCCAGGACGAAGGGTAAGGGTGGACGTACCGTGTCCTCAATCACTGATCTCTTTCTCACAGCCCCTCAGGTTCTGAGGATGAGCTGCTGAAACTGGATCTTACTGATGTGAACCTGGGACGTGAGTAAGGAAGCAGCGCCTCGCTGATGACTGATGTCTTGTGTTTCAGTATTACGGAGTTTCTCCATCCTGCTTGGAACCAGCCAGTGATGAGTCACCTGAGACCAGTCGGACAGGTGAGATCTCTGCTCCTCAGGTGACCGTTCTCCTCCTTTCTGTTTGACATATGCGAGGCTGTACATTTTCAGGGATGTGTCTGGTTCTGGAGCTGAGAGATGAGGGCAGCAGGTGGGAGGAGCCCTGTGGACGGTCAGCACTGCCCGAGTACAGAGGATACTGCCAGTAAGACCAGTTTTCCCAGTCTGATCCCAATTCACCTGAACAGGTGTGTTTTGCATAGTCTGCATCCATCTGTTCTGGCAGGTTACACTATAAGGAGCGATTGGTGGAGGTGATCAATCGTTGTCGTGCCGACCCAGCAGTACTCTTCAGTCTGCCAGAGATGATAGCGGAGCTGCAGCGCTGGCACGTTGCCGTGCCAACCAGGGAACCAGATGAACCAGAACCGCTGTACAGCCGCCGCCTCAGTCTGGTCAGTCACAAAAATGAATTACGCAAAACCTCACACGGGTTGGATAAAACAGCCGCAGACAGACGATAAATCGCAACACGCTTCATCTAGATCACAGGCGTCAAACTCTGGCCCGCGGGCCAAATTTGCGATGCCATACCGAATTACTATTAGAGTCGGCCCACTGGGAATTAGCATGTACTGTATTACTACAAATCCCAGAATGCTCTGTTGGCGTTTACGCACCAATCACGCCCTCTCCTCTGTTGACCGTAGTCATACGTCGTATGCTGATACCCTCTCAAAATGGCTGTGAGGCAAATTGCTGGACATTGTCTGGACACAGAGAACCGGGAGCGGCCGCTTCTGCGCCATTGAACGCCTCATTTTTCTGCCTGACTCGCGGAGCAGAAGAGACAGATTGAGCGTCTTGAACTCGCTGGGAATTCAACAATTTCCAGTCTTTGGACTCATTTTTTGTGATTAGTGTTATGGTTTGGCTGCAACGGGACCGTTTAACGGTCTGCGAATCGAAGCCTGTCAGACAGTCAGCTGTCTCTGACAGGCTGTGTGGGTGCTCGGGTGGCCTTGTGCTTAGTCTGCTGCGTGCTGCCGAGAGAGAACGCGGGTTCAAATCCCGCTGGAGATGTGACTTTTAGTCATGTGATGTATGAATCTGAATGTTCTGCTTCTTGTAACATTGCTGAAGTTTTAAAAGCAATGTCAGGGAAGTCTTGCAAAATTCTATCAACACATTTCGGGGGTTTTCTATACTTTTCATGTTTGGATCAACTCAACTGTGTTTTCTTTAATTTTTTCATTAATAATATTAATACTTAATATTATTAATTATGCTTTATTTTGAAATTTAGTTTAGCTCTTGTTTGAACCACTTGTATTTTCTTAAACTACCTTTAAGAACTTTTAGTTCCAGCTACAGTCAACACTTCTTGGGAATAAATTCAGCTTTACAGCTTTCACAGAGCATTTTCTTATGGAAATTCTTAGTCTAGTTTAAGCTTTGCTTGTCCCATATCCAGTTTTTAAGCAAAACTTGTTTGGGTCCATAAGAAAAGGTTCATTGTTATATCTGGAGGAAGATTTATTTTCAATAAATATCAATGTTGGCCCACGACTTTGTTCCAGTTTTGAATTTTGGTTTGACACCCCTGGTCTAGATGAACGGTTGGATGAACTTGTTCGACATAGACCCACGTGTTCATTGCTTGGATGTAAAACCCACGAAGGCTGTTTGATCCAACCCTGGTGTGTTTTTGAGCTTTGGCGCCTCCTAGTTTAAGGCCCAGCGAGGGTTAAGCGAAACATCTCTAATATATTCCTAGACATCACACATGCTGTTCATGTGAGGCTGCGTCCAAATTGATCATCTCTAGTTGTGAATGGACTGTAGTTATGTTTTAATATGTTCAAGTAAAGTTTGTGTACTCTCTCCCCTCAGACTCTGACCAATAGTGTTCCTCTCAGGAAGCAGCGACGCTCTCCCCTCAAACTCAACCAAGACCTTGGCCTTTTAAAATCAGCTGTGGCCACTGGAGCTCCGCCCCTTCGTCTGCTACTGACAGACTGACTCCACCCATTCCAGCCAATCAGAAGTTGTTGTACTAACGACTAATATTTATTTGAACTGACACTATGTTTTTCTGAACTGGTGAAATCTCTTGGAACTAAGGTGTAAATGGCTCATTCAACCAGATATGAGCCAATCAGAGACCAGGACTGATAACAGTTAACAAACCGCTTCTCAGTGTGAGTTGTTTCAGTATTGACTTGTTTCGACTGTTCGAGACTCCAAACCCATCCTGTTTTACTTAACTCTGCACTTTAATCAATTGAATAAATAAAACTCTAACTAAACTCCGACTACTTCAGTTTCCTTGAGCCTCTGCTTCAGTCCTGATTTTAAAGGTTTGCCTAGAGTTTAGAGCCGAGCTAGAACCTAGACTCCTTCAGCACGAGGTGCAAAGGAGCCAGGAGCTAAAGGTCAGTCTTACGGTTCTGACAGTGGATCTGAGGATGAACTCACTGAAGTCGTGGCCAAACAAAGGTGAGTTTCTCATGTAATAACATGACAAAGTTAGGGAACAAGAAAAATGACATCACACAAATCCAGATGTTTTACTAAAACTGTTTATGACAAACTTTATAGACTTCAGGCTGATGCAGGCGTTCACTGCTGTGGTGGTGGAGCGTCATCTCTGGGTGGATTGAAAGACCTGATCTCTCTGATGATTCTCTCAGCGATGGTTCTGTTATTGGCAGCGACGATTCTTCGGGACATCAGGTCTACAGCTCCTCCTGAACACACGTGGATGGTTACCCTCTTATTATCAGGACTACTCTGAGGTGCTGTTGCAATGCTTTACCGTCCACATCTGTGAGGACCCCTCCAGCCTCTGAGACGATTAGCGAACCGGCAGCAACATCCCAAACGTGGATCCCAATCTCATAATACCCTTCAACACAGCCGGACGCCACCAGACACATGTTGATGGCTGCAGATCCTGCACTGCGTACACTGAAAATACATCTATTGTTAGCACTACAGCAACACCCCACTCACTGTTACTGCAGCGCAAATACTGTTACCCGTGGACAGGGATGCACAGTATGCTCCTCAGGCTGGAGAAAATGTTGTCGACTGCCTCAGGGTCTCTGCTGGATCCAAATTCTGTGGCGATGATGGACTGCTTGATGTCTGGCAGAAATAATTCAAAAGGGTCAAATCCTGCTTTGTGTTCAGTTATCAATTGCTGATGCCTCACCTTCCTGATCGGACACCTGCAGCGGGGTTCCGTTACAGAAGGCTCCTTTCCCACGTCTCGCTGTGAACATCTTGTCTTCGAGGCAGCTGTAGACGACGCCAAACTCCATCTGCAGGACAGAGAGGTGGGTCAGTGTCAACGGGCTGGACTGTAGTAGAATGAAGAGTGTACAGGACCAGAAAACACCAGTTGGCGTTTATAGCACTCTGTGCTCCTACGATATTAGCTGTGCAGTAAATAACGAGGCGGCGTCGCTTGCTGGTTCTGCCTGTGTGTACAGGGAACGTAGTCGTATAAACGTGTGCTCAGTTTGTTCTTTCTGTCTGAGCTGAGGAGCTTTTGTTGTTTTCTTGTTCTTCTCTGTCCCTGCTGGATGGGGGCTCTTACACATCTGGACAGCAAACCACCAAGACATCAACTCACGGTGAACCTGGTTCTTGGACCTAACACAGCCACGTCCCCATTACAGGAACAGAAACGGCTTCTTTACACTAACTCTGCGCCAACAACACTAAACTGAGCAGAATACAGTCGTGTCGTAATTGCTTTTGTAGTCCAGTAACATTATGAGCAACGTTCTAGTTGGTAGCAGTACAATAAAGAATCATGGGGTTGGACTGTAAACCGAAGGACACAGACCAGCAGAGTCAGGTCATCGCTCAGTATTTAGTGAGTCTGGCTCTGACCTGTTTGTTCACTGAGAATCCAATGGAAACAGCAACAAAAGGAAATCTGTCAAAAAGATGGGAATTATTCATAGTTTTACACTTATTAAAGTTTAATGTGAATCTTAACACTGAAGTAAAACATTTAAAAAAAAAAAAAAAGTTTATATTTTCAATTATAAACCAAACTTAAAAAAACTCACGCGTGAACAAAGTTGGTGGTTCCATCAATGGGGTCAATGATCCAGGTTGGAGAGTCTGTGAGGTCACAAGCTTCACCTGCAGCCACTGACTCCTCCCCTATACACCTGACACACACACACACATCTGGTAGATGATGACATCAGCACTTTCAGGGGCAGCAGTGGCTCAGAGGTAGAGCTGTCGCGCACCAATCGTAGGATCGGTGGGTCGATTCCTGGCTTCCCCAGTCATGTGCCAAAGTGTCCTTGGGCAAGACACTGAACCCCAACTGCTTCTGGTATGTGAATGAGATGCAGTGTCAAAGCGCGTTGAGGACCAGTTACCATTTATCACTGGCTGAGTTTGTCGTCACCCGCTGCTCAGTGTCGTCTTTCTTATTCTTTAAACTGGCCTCATATCTGCTGCAATTAGTGGCTGTGCAAATATTCATTTCCAGTGTCAACATGTTTCTACGTAATGTGCAGGTTTCTGTTGAGAGAAGAATTAATACCTGTGGGTGGGAAATTTCTCCTTCACTGATTGTATGATGAGTTTTTCCACCTTTTGGTCGGTTTGTGTGACAAGATCAACCGTCGAGCTCTTTGTCGTCACCGTCCTGTCATCTCGCAGAGCCTCACGCACCACCTGATCAATACAGGAGAGTTTCATAAATACATACGGTTATTTTTTTAATCCAGTTCCTTGATGGACCTGGATCCACTGAATCAGTGAATATGAGAAAAAACTTTTCCTGTCATCACTGAGTAAAATATTACATTTAGTCCCTGGTAACTGTTGGTGTTTATCTTTTCTGTTTTTAAAAAAATCCACAGATGACAGATAAAAAACAGCGACCAACAAACCAAGTGGGACAAAGAGTGAGAGGCACACAGGAATAAGCAGTGCAGGACAGGGGTCAAAGGTCACCAGATATCAGAGCCTCAGACCCAGGTTCGACAGAACAGCTTTAAACTGAATCTGTGGTTCAGAAACTTGACCTTCGCCAGACGAGTTGGTTCTGATGCTGAACTGAATAAAACTCCAGTGTCTAACTAAATAACTTCCATAACACGATCTCAACACACAACGTACAACTCCAGCTTGTCGTGCGATGGAGACAGCGTGGTCCAAGGCAACCTGCCAGACGTCCGCCATGTTGGAGAATCAACTCCTGACAAGAAAGAAGCGGAGAGATTATGCAGGTGCAACATGAAACTACCTGATGCTAAAATGTATCCGATTCTGCTCATCAGACCTGGATATGACATAGCGTGCACGGCTAACTCGCTTAGCATTGGAGGCTACGAGAAAACAGAAGGATAAGATAAGATCTTTCTTTATTGATCCCACAGTGTGACAACAACAGCTACAATAAATATTAAGGAGATAAAGAATAAAAGTGAACTATCCATTATACAAATGTACAGTTAGGGTTAGCTACAAGCTACAGTAGATAAATGTGCAGTAAACTATAGCAGATGTTCTGCTCGGTGGCTGGTTGGTTGTTCAGTCCAACAGTGGACTGAAGGCTCTGTGGCTCCTTCCTCCACTGACTCTGGATCAGTCTCCACTGTCTGACGCAGTGAGAAGCATCGTCCACGATGGACGTCAGCTTGTCCACGTCCTCCTCCAGAGTCCGAGCCGGGACAGAACCTCCTGAGCAGCTGGTGGAGTCTCTTTGTGTCCTGCTGCCTGCTCCCCACAGACACAGAGTCACAGAGTGTCCTCACAGAGGAGTCAGTCTCAGCAGGTGGAGCCACGTTGGTCCTTCTAGTGCAGGACGTCACTGAGTCCGGTCCAGTTCACGGTTGAGGTGAACACCAGGTCCTTAGAACTGTCCACTGTCTCCATGTCTGAGCCCTGGATGCGGTGGTTTCCTCGGGACGTCAGTCTCCATCTCCTTCGTCTTCCTGGTGTTGAAGCAGGTTGTTGCTCTCACACCGGTTCACAAAGTCCCTGATGCTGACCTGCGTCCAGCTCGTTCCCCTCAGACCCAACAATGTCGTCTGAGAACTTCTGGAGGCGACAACTGCTGGTGTTGTGTGTGACGTCCGATGGGCCTGAGGAGCCCAGAGCTGGAAACCACCACCTCAGACAGTTGGCAGCCTCACGTCCTGCCCCTGGTGAGGGATCAGTTGTCCAGTCCTGCCCCAGCTTCTCTCTCAGAACCGCCGGATGGTGTTGAAGGCGCTGGAGGAGTCAAACAACATGACCCTCACAACGGTTCTGGCCTCCAGGTGGGTCAGTGCCTGATGCAGCAGGTAGATGACACAGGACAGAGACCGTGTCCAGACGGTAGAACGTGTACGTGACCACCTCACAGAGCTGGTCAGCACAGCCTGATCTTCTGATCTTCAGCCGCCTCAGTTCTCTCCTCAAGGAACGAGCAGAAGTTTGGTTTGGAACAACAACAGGCTGTTTCACCGCACATCCATGGTGTCATGTGTGTCAGCGGTACCAGAACCTCACAGACACCTTCAGCAGAACAGGAAGCGCTGCAACTCACCTCTAAGTGGGGCATCCGCTCCATCGTGTTGGAAAAACTATTAGGATCATGAAAGATGTGACGTCACCAAATGACGTCACTGACGTGGCAGCGACCACTGCATGGAAGTGACGTTTATCCTTTAGCATTTTGGAATCAATAAGAACCGAGTTGACAGGAGGAATTTGAAATGGAATCGATAAAATTCAAACGACACATAACCCGATGTGAACTGGGACCACGTCTCCTTCCATATGACGTCATCAGACCTTTTGTTTTCTCTCGTTTAATGTCAACAGTGGACATTTCAATCTATGGGCTGTCGGATGTTTATTCATGTCAATATTCACCGACTCATTGACAAACGTCTGTGAACTTTTATACGTCTTCTAGTTTTTGAATAAGAAAACAGCATTGAACCGGTAGAGGGCGGCGGCCGCGGCGCAGATTTGACCGATCAAAGTCTCCGGTACGTAGATCACTAATACTGATTAGTTAATCATCTAATCGTCTGTCGTTTCTGATTTAGGCTTTAATAAATGATCTGACCTTAAATGCGTAGCTCTGTGGACGGAGTTTGGTGTAATTGATGTCGAACTCGGCGACATTGACGGTGTGAAACTCCGGGATTTCAGCTGGACATAAAGAACCGGAACCGTGTCACGGAAGAAGAAGCAACGGCGACAGTTGAAACCTCACCAAAGCTGAATCCGAAGTCACCACAGCTGTAGCTGCGGGTCAGCGGCTCCAGGCGCTTCCGGGAGTCTTCTTCCTGCTTAGCGGCAGAAGGCGACGTGTCTCCACCGCCGCCTGCAGGTCGCTGGACGAAACTACACCCATGAAAACATCTTGGTTTTATGGTGGCTCAGCATTTACGTCTCAACATTATATGACCTAGTTTAGTGAAGTCGGTGGACCTTTGGGACGATGCAGTGAAGCGGTTCTGGTTTGACCGAACTCTTCACAGCTAGGATCCATGTGGAACTCGTCCAGAACATCCTCCTTCCCGTGAGCAGCTGTTAGGCAGCAGATGCACCAAGCAGAACACGGAGCAGTGAGGCCCGCTGGCATCACTGGCCTTTAACAGCTCGACTGATTTAATACCACGAACTGACTGCAGAGCCACACACACACGCTGCTTAGACCTGCTGTAATAGATTGGCGCCATGACAGAAATGTCCTTATAAAACGTGTTCCAGGAAACCGTATACACAGATTATATTGAGCAGGTTGGACTCCGCCGTCGAACCAGGAGAAACCGGGAATCAACCCACTCGCGGCCCAGTTTGTGGAGCTTTGGGAAGTCACGGAAGCATGTTAACGGTGAGTTGGATGAGAAGGTTTTATTAATGGTTCTGTCCCAGTAGCTTCACTGGTTGCAGGTTGAATCTGGAATTGTACTGTCAGCATCAATTTCAATAAGCCAAATTTAAATGCTTAGATTCTATACTTTCTATTTTCTAAAGACTTGAAAATCCAGCGTCTATGACAGAACAGGAATCATCAGGTTAAATATGTTACCGACAGTTGATGAAGTCCAAAGCCAAGAGACCAGGCAAGACCGTCTTTACTCTACAACAGTTGCTGTGTCTGAGGTGAAAACATTGTCAGAGCATCCGTGTAACACACACGTCCTCATCATCTGCCCTTCTTCGTCTTGGCCACCTTGTCCTTCCTCTTCTTCACATGTTTGGGGACTTTAGTCTTTCGTTTTTCTCTCTGAGCTTCCTTCACCATTTTCTTCTTCTCCTGAAACAAAGAAAAGACCCAGTGTCAGCAAAACGAGTTGTCTCTGAGGCAGAGATCTCTCTCCAGATTCTTAGGGAGCGTGTTTTACTCCCTCAACCTGCATCAGCCCAAATTACCACAAATTGTTTTGTCTCAATTGCTTTGGTTACCAGGTCAGAATGTTTTGTTCTACAGGCCTCGACGCTGCCTAAGGCCAGCAAGCGTCCTGTACAATCATATTCCCTGGAAATGGACAAAGCCTAAACAATGTCTATTCTACTCTAAATGGATCCTAAACCCACTAACACATACTAATGTTTTCCACTACACCTTCACTACTTAGAGGGAAACACCAGAAAGAGCGAAACCTTTCTGTCCATCGAGGCGTCCTCACTCTGCTCCTGGTCAGCCACCTGCTCTCCATCCTCCTCGTCATCTTTATCAGCCTCCTCTGATGAAGACTGGTCGTCCTCCAGGAGAACAGGAACCTGAGCAGACACCGCCAGTGTGAATTAGACTAAACTAAGCTAGGCCAGCTGCAGCAGTGGAGGCGATCGTACCGTTTGAACTCCTGATAGATCCTTCTTCAGTCCTGTCAGCGTCTGATACAGAATCTGAAGCCACACAGAAAAGCCTCCGTCACCATCTTCTTTTGAACCAACGGTATTTAAAAGCCTCAGTCTCTGAGGCGTTCGCTGTTTCTTACGTTGTCACCTTGTCCACCGACGGCCGACTCTTCCTCCTTTAACCTCATGGCGTCAACGTCTCGCTCGTAGTGGCTCACCTCAGTCAGCGTGCGGGGGATGTAGGCCTTTTTAAACACCTGAAACGGTGGCGGGGGGCAGAGGGGTCAAAGGTTAGCTGGACCAACTCACAGCTGTAACCGTTTCAACATGTCTGAGTTAGCGGCCGGGTCACCTCTTCGTCCACTCGGTCCTGATTCGATCGTTGCTCTGATGTGCGCTGAGCTGCAATCACCATCGCCTGGACAACAAATCACTGGCAGCTCAACGACCATTCTAAACAGAACCTGGATGAACCGTCACACTTGTGATGATCTACACCTGGTTCCAGCCTTTTCTACCCTATCGACTTATTTTTTGTGAATATGTTTGTAAATAAACACTTTCACCAGTTTATAGTGTTCAGACCTTCTCCAGGTATTGATCAATGTTGTTGCAGGTAATCGACGGATCGGTGATGAAGTCAAACAGCTCTCGGACGGTCATGGCGGCCACACCGTGCTTCTCAAAGAACTCTGGGTAGAAGGAAAACACATATTATCTGAACATTGCACACGTGTCGTCTGATCAGTGATCTAGGGGAGGTTTCATATTCATACGAGAAACCCAGAGGACCGTCAGATCCCCTTCAGCCGACCACTCAGCTTTCCGCCGCGTCTCACCGTTGACGTTGCTACAGTCTTTCCTGAGGAACTCGAGAGCGTGAGGATGGTCGTGTTCCACCGACTGTGACACGTCAATGATATAAGCGTCTCCGTTGTGATACCTACAGACAAAACAACTCAGTCACACGGCAGAGATGTTTTTAGATTTTATTACCTCTGGACTTGGAAGTCAGCTGATTAGTGTCAGTCCAACAAATGACACAGATGCAGAGCTGCCTCTAAAGCGTTCAGCAACATTTCCAGATGTTCAGTGGACTTTGCTCTCTTACAACATGTTGAACTCGCTGAGGTCAGCGTGGACGAGTCGAGCGTCGTGAAACATTTTCCTCATGTTCTGCACAACCTGCAGGTAGAGCTCACGGGCCTTCGACTCTGACAACGGCGCGTTCTTCAGCAGCGGAGCCGGCCTAATTAATCAATACACGAAAAGTAACCATTAACCTGCACGCGTCACTGATCCGTTCCGTCTGATCCAAAACTCATCGGTTCTTACATGTTGTCTTTTCCAATGAAGCCCATCAGCAGAACATGACTTCTGAGCAGCAGAGGTTCTGGACTTGGAATTCCTGCCGTCTGCAGCCTGAAACACACACAAACTGCCTGGTTCTCCTGGGTTCTGTCGACTGGGCCAGGTTCTACCCGTCACCTGCCTCTATTAACTTCTACCTATGAATTAATTTCTAGTTTTGATATTGTACAGGGTCATGTCAGTTCAACCTGTCTATCAGGTAATGGTTTACACCTCAGATCAGGTTCTTCTGGGCTCTACCTGACACTCCACCAGACATTTGGACCTGGTTCTAACCTGATAAGGTTCCTCATCTCCTTTTCTGCCCAGGTTCTCACCATCTTCCTGGGGTTTCCTTTGCAGTAACCATGACGGAACCTGCAGAGCAACAGAAGAATGTAGGCACCTCAGAGCAGTGACAGTAGCCGATGAAATCTGCTGCTGACAGGCCTCGTGTCTCGTGTCTGTTTAATTGTGACGATCACAGGAAGTCCATGCACTTCAAACTGCAGTGAGACTGACCTGAACTCTCCACTGACATATTTGTCACGGTCTTTGAACAACAGGATCGAGGTCTTGTAGATCTTGATGGCTCTGCTGTCTCCTGCTGAGGTGCTGGCGTGATAAACATTGGCCTGTAAAACACACCACGTTTATCTGGAGAACTGGTGAGAACCAGTTTCCCTGCTTCATAATCGGGAAGCTCTTCGCTCTCTAACAAAGATGCTCTGATGCTCCACCAATCACGCCTGAGGCCGTGAAGTTCTGACGGGTACAGATCACAGTACTGATGTCTGACCTCCTTCCCGGTGCTGATGCAGCCGTTGATTTCACTGATCACGCCTCGACTCAGCATCTTAAACAGGATCATTCGGGTCCGAGGATCTAAAACCTGCAGATGAAGAAACAATGAATCGACCTGTTACCCCTGACCCTGACTTTATTCGTGTTAAACCAGAATTAGTCCTTTCAGGCATTTTTAGGTAAACACTCACCTGCTCAACTGTGGCTCGATCTGATTTGTCCTTCACCCTGTACCTGCAGACAGTGCAGCCAATCAGAGCATTAAAGTCATGTCACATGACCCGCGACACAACAATCAGATAAAAACGTACGTGTCAGAGTCTTTCTGTTTCTGCATCGTCTTCACTTTGTTGATGACCGAGTCAGCATAGTTTAGTTTGTCTGAGAAAAAAAACCCAAATTCAATCCGAGAACAACAACAACCACAAACCAGAAGCAGCTCAAACCCTTTACTTACTGTCAACTGGTGACCTGTGAGCTACCTTCTATTATATTACTTATTGGTTAATGACATTCAACTGTATTATCATTTGAATGTTGTCAGTTCAACTCTGCCCTCGTTTTGCTGTACGTCGTCTGTGTGTGACAGACCAGAGAACCCACCCACCACAGAAAAGGTTTGGACTACATTTACTGTTTCAGCTGCAGTGTGAGTCTGGTTTTGGGCGGGTTACTCCAGCTTATATGAAAGGTGGTGTCATTACTGGTGGAAAAAAAGCAGAACCAGGTACATGGATCTGGCGGACTTCAGCGGTCAGTTTACTGTAAGTCCAATCAGAACCAGGTCCTGGTTTGTGTTTGTATTTACCCAGGTTGATCTTGTGCTCGTATTTCCTCAGAGCCTTATCAGAGGGAGTTGAAGACTGATAGGACAAATTCTGTCTGTTGGACTGAAAACATACAACCAGTCAGGACCCACTTCAGGAATCAACAGATTCATCAATAACCAATCAGATCGATGAGAGTGATCCAACCTGGCAGTTCAGACTGGTCCTGTTGTATCTCTTGGTCAGATCCCTTCCTGATGAACACCATGCCCACTCTTCATCATCGTCATTCATATCCTCCACATCCTCCTCATCCTCACCCTCCTGGTATGATGAAGGCTGCAGAGTGATGTCCCTGACCTGGTGGAGGACGGACAACGCTTCTGCTTGGCTACTGCAGAGAAAAAGAAAAGTCTGAAGAGTCACGTGCAGTAGCTACGTTGTGAGACCGTCTGGACCTGGACGCACAGGTTAGAAACTAGACCTGCATTAAACTGGTGTCAGAACAAACAAAAGCCTGAGATGTGATGTTTTGTGTGACTATCCAGCCACTTACTGACACAATAACAATGTTCTCAAGACAGAAGTAGAAGCGACAGAAGTGGAGTCTGTCTGTTGTAGATGTGGATTCCTTACACTGGAACACAGGCAACACGTGGTACAGTTTGTTGACATGGGTTTGCCAGACAACTTTTTATCATGTCAGTGTTGTCAGTTTTCCTACAGCAGTACTACTGGAGTAAAGGTTCGGTTCTCTACCCAGTCAAGTCACACAAACCTAGAGAGGCCTGAACCGTGGACCCAGGTGTAATAAAGGACAACCACGAAGACCCACTCACTCACCTGTCCTCCTCTGCGTCATCAAACTGACCAGGTAGACACCCAATCACTGACATGACGTCACAGTCCAAGGACTCACATGAGCCAGAATCTAGAAACAAAACATAAACCCGATCCAGGCCAGAGCAGACTATTAGATCCTCGCGTCCTGGGCGCAGCGTGTTCACTGTACTTCCGGGTTTGGTCACGTGACTACGGCGAGAGTGAAGGGTTGATTAAACACTAGCTCAACGCTGTGAAATAAAAGATACATATCAATGCTAATAATAAACTAATAGATCGGACCAGCTTTTAGCTTGTTTAATAATTTTCAGAATTTGTGCTGTCGATGTTTTATCTCTTTATTTTCACCCTTTCGAGACACTTAAGGCTCTTAGATTGAAAACGCCTCACAGGAAGTGTCGTGGAGCGTGTTAGCCGTTAGCTCCACGCTCACAGTCTAATAAAGGTGAATTGTCTTTTAATGACAATGTCTGTTGATCTTGACCGGACTCCTCGATCCCTGCTGATCTGCGATCGATCCAGTTTCCTTGACGAGAACAACCGGATCAGTTCTCAAGTAGAGCAGCTGCACTTCAACTACAAGGTAACACTGGCGTGAACTTTACGCGTTACTGTGGTTAATTAAAACAACTTTACTGCAGGAAGCAATTCAATGGACGTTAATAGCGTCGGATGAGACTAAATGATCTGTAAAAATACAAATATTATCAATAAAGCAGTAATAAAGGTTTCTATTAAAACATCACCTACCAGGTGTCCGTGCTGCTGCCTGAGTGTAGCTCCGCCCCCTCTCACCTGCTGTCCGCGCTGACCAGTTTCAGCCATTTCTACCTGGTCAAGAATCTGCCACTACATGAGCTGCTGGACAAACAGTTCCTGGAGCGCGCTGTGCACCAAGGTAACATATGGAACAAAACTGCTGTAAGCACACCTGCAGTGGGAAACACCAGGCACGTTGATGGTGGAATATATATTTAGCACATATATGTTTAGCTGGAGTATGTGTTGACAAGCATGGTGCAGTGGGAAACATCAGGAAGTGGTGGGTTTAGTAGAACAGACCCTGTCCAGGCTTGCTGGCCTGTAGACAAAACCTTCTGCGCTGTCGAACAATTCTTGGTATGAAATCTTCACACTGGGCTGACACAGGTCGAGGGTTTGAAACCCGCTCCCTAGAATGAGAGGGGAGATGTTCTGAGCCGGGCTCCGTCCTCCCTGCGTTTGCTCATCGAATAAATTCATGTTTAATCATCTGAATGATTTGCCTTTTAACACACATTTCTGCCTCGGCTGCGTGTTGCAGGTGATGCGTATGGTCTGTCGTACAGAACTAGGATAGATGAAGACAACTGTGCTGCTTTGATGCCGAACGGTAAGAACCCGCGTTACATGAAAGACAACCCACATGAGTTCAACCAGACGTAGCCACACTTTTTATGTCTCCCTGTTTAGGTCGCCTGGTTCTGTCTCTGGACAAAGACTCCTTCCAGGTTCTGGGCTTTGAGGGGAAACCGTCCACATTCAACCACAAAACCAAGAACAGATACGGTTTGATGCAGTTTTGTTTCTACTCCTCAGTCACAGGGTTTCATACTATACGTGATCAGAAACGTTTGCTGAACCTGACATTTGAGTACGGAACAGGTTCTGACGTTTGGGTTCTGGCGGTGGGGACAGTAGCGACGTGACGCTGTGTGTGATGATCGGTATCTGCCTGAACATAAAATGTTACTGTGCTGTCACAGTGAGTATTTCTGTGGATGTGCATTCTGTAGTGGTGACTATTGACCTGACTGACAGCAGCATGGCACCTGGTGGGCGGGGCTACCTGAGACTCCTCACAGGTCTGACATCACGACTCCCCCTGCAGATGGACTTCCTGCTGTCCCATCATCCAGGTGAATCACAGTATGACGTGCAGACGAGGTCGTATCTCTTCTTTGTCCCAAGCTTAGTCACATTGAGAGCTTAAATCCACAGCGTCTGTGTGAGCGTCTAACAGAGAAAAGCTTGTTCTAAATATTCCCTCCTGTTCTGACACTTTTGGTAAAGCTATGATCCAGTAACCAACCTGTGTGATCAGTGACGTCCCTCTGCTAAGAATGTAGGGGCTCAAACACTGCTTCTCAGCTGTCGTTACCCATTTATTCCTTCCCCGTGTGTGTTCTGTAGGGGGTGGAGCTGCTCTGCAGCCTCTCCTGTCTCGTTACGTCTGGTCAGAGCACAGACCTGAGGTCAGCACCTGCTGTCTGACGCACCTCTCATGTCCAGACCTGCAGTCATGTGACCCCCACTGCCTACTGGAGTGGCTCGGTGCCGTGGACGCCGACATCGGCAGGTGATGACTGAACACGTCTTTCTCAGAGGCTGTGCGACACCTAACCCTTCTTCTCTGATTTCAGAGAGAACTCGTCTAGTAGCTTCCTCTCCTCACTGGTCTGTCCAGAACCCAAGACGACAGTAAGTCGAGCTCTGAGAGTCTCCATCTGCGGACTGCTGCTCCCTCAGGATGTGCACCGCCTCATCCAGGAGCTCAGGTCACCGGAGATCTCTATTAAAGATGAACAAATTTCAGGTTTTTCTTGTGTTTGACATAGAGAATTAAGCAATAAATAGTTTCCGCTGATAAAAAGTGAGGAAGGTAAAACTCTTTACAGGTGTTTTAGTGAATTAATCATGAATCGTTTCTTTGACCGTAAACCAGGTTTTCTTTAAGCATTAAAGGAAATGCTGCACTTTCACCGTCTTACAGGTGTTACCTTGAGCAACCTCGGCTGGCGTCCTGGGTGTCCCTCACGGTCCATGGTTTTGTTGATAGCCCAGTATCATGGGGGGACAGAGAACATGGAGTCCTAAGAGGAGGAGAGAACTTCTATACCCTGTTGGTATTTCACGACCACACCTACTACCTCCACCTGGCTACAGGGGCTCAGGACACCTGTCCACCCTGACCACACCTGTCCTCAGCTGGTTGTAGAAACCAGGTTCAAACACGTTTGGGTTTCAACTTAATTTTGCAGGAAGCTGTTGTTCTTCAGATTCTATTGTGAATCTGATCAGTCATGTATGTGCATGTGAACATCAGAGCAGTAGAAAATTAAACTTTCCTCAGTTTGTCGCCTTTAGAAATGTGATGTCTGATGTTTTTAATTCAATGTTTTTCCCCATGTGATCTGACAAACACTTGTCAAACAATATATGAATATATCAACTGTTTAACAATGTGGTGAAATGCAGCTATTGTCATAAGATATATTTGTGTTTATGCTCCTAGTTTAGTACAGGTTAAGTTAAAGTGAAACTTAAATAGATAAAAGGTTTTCTACCTGCTTCTGACTACTAAGGTGTGTGCCCTGTAAGGGACCCCAGACCTCCGGTTGATAACCAGTGAACAACTTATTGTTTATTTGTTTCATGTCATTAATAACAGTGTGAAGTTAAATTGATGATTAATTGTTGATCACTTCAAATGTTTATAAATTGTGACTTGATCTTCAGCTGACAGTCACCTAAATAGTTTACTTTTAAAATGTTTCCAGGGTTTATGCTAAGCTCAGTAGCTGCTAAAGAGCATAACTACAGTCACAGTAAAAAACGGATTCATAAGTGACAGGATCCATGTTTAATTGGACACGTGAAAGACCTTAATGCATGGTTGACAGCAGACAATCCATGCTCAAGCAGGTGTCAAAATGTTCCCATCATCCACCAGCGTCTCTGCAAAAGTATTTAATCAGTCTGTGTCGCTCCTGCAGGCGGCTCACGTGCAACGATCTAGTCAGATAAACAAAAACATGATTCAAGTCCACCACAGAGAGATCGAGGGTCAGCGCCTCACTTCCTCCTTTGAGTGATTTTTGAGAGAAGATCAGAGCTTAGCTCTATTTAAAAACGGGCCTGGGACCGTTAGCCTAGCTTTGCACAAATACTGAGAGCAAGGGGAATGTATCAGCCTAGCTTAGCATAAACACTAGAATTAGCTTAGCTTTGACACTGGAAGCAAATGAGTACAAACAGTAGCAACAGAGGAACAGTTATTATATAATAGTTACAGTCCTGGGAAGAGAAAAACAGAATGAAAACCATGTGGAAAGATATTTACAGGTGTTTAAAGGACCTTCATTAAAACTCGAAAATAGAACTTATTCACTGGTTGGTGTTTTTAAAAAGAAAAAGTATGGTCAGATTCAGTGTAAATGTATTACATCGTATGAAAACACTGTATCCTGGTACCTCACAACAATGATTTGCTAAAATAAAGACAAGATGTAATAATCATCTTTAGTTTTGCACTGTTGTCCTGCTTCCAGAGTTTACGCTGAGCTAAGCTAAGCGTCTCCCCTGTTTCCTAGCTTCAGGCGGAGCAAGGTGATCACATCTTACTCTTAGAACACAGAACTGGAGGATCTTAATGTTTTTAAAGTTCTGCTGAAGGTATAACTTAAAGATTCACAACAAAAGATGGAAACATTGTGGTTCCCCATCAAACTCAGAATCTGTTCAAATACTGGACCAGATCCAGGTCCTGATTCAGCTCTTGGTTATGCTCCCAGTCCAACTCCTACCAGAGCTCAGTTCTCCTCTGCAGGTACTGCAGGATGGAGTCTGTTCCTTGTGACGAACCCCAGATTCTCTTTAAGGCTTCACACTCGCGCTCATTAGCTTGTTCAAGACCACTGCGGCTGATGTTCCTCATAAGGGCCTTGGACTCGCGCAGAACCTGCAGGAGAAGAAGTGGAACCAGAAACACAAAACAACGGAGGAGCAGTTCTGGTTCTGTATATTTTGAGTAAATACTGACCAGTGAGTCAACTGCAACCAGCTCTTTGATTCGTAACATCACCTCCTGCGTGAAGGTTCCTGGCCACAGAACCTGAGATACCAAACCCTTAGAACACGCCTCCTGTGCCGTCAGCTTCCTGCCACTCATCAGCAGCTCATTAGCCTGAAACAGAATAGATATTTACACTCAGGGATACAGAGGTTTATTCTTTTAATTTGCCTTAGCTTTGAAAGGTTAGTTTTGCCTGCAACATTTAAAAAATGATAACAACAAAGTTCAGCAGATATTATTCAGGTCAACAAACTAAACTTCTAAAATCTTTGAAAGATCTGCTTAGAACCAAGTACGGAACCAAACATGGCTGACAAACAGCTGTCAGTTGAAACATTTCATCACCTATCCAGGTAGAATTACATGCTACCAAACATTCTGACTGATCTGAAGCTGGGCTAAACTAACCATAGTTACCATAGGTGACGCGAGAGATCTGTGCTCGAGTCTGTGCAAGAAATTTAAAACTCAAAATTGAAAATATAGGAAATAATTGTGTCTGTTTTCTTAATAATCGGAATTGATCAGTACTGTAAATTAGAATTACACATGGTAAGATGGACTTTATTCGCCCACTGACATTCTCCAGAGAGCTGGAGAAAAACCTGGTTTCTGAAATCAGAGAAGCCTGATTTCCCCGTGTTCATTTCTCTGCCATGTAAATGCACAACCAGGTCATTAGTCACAAGTCATGTACATGACAAAGCCTGACACTGTCTACTGCTGTCAGCAGAGAGAAGCACACAGCTCTCGATCAATCTAGTTTATGTATACAAGTCTAAATCACAGCAACAGTGCACACAGTTATGAAAGGTTGGGCCTGAACACAAGAAATACAGTAACATAACTGAGCAGGTGAATTGGTGACGTAAACGGAAGTACTTAAAATGGTAGACTGACCGACGCAAGGCCCATGATGCGGGGGAAGGTAAAAGATGAGCAAGCATCTGGCGTTTGGCCGTAGGATGTGTACGGCGTCTGGAACCAGGCCTTCTCATTGGCCCACACCACATCGCAGAGCGGCAAGATGGCAGCGCCAAGACCCAATGCCGGCCCATTTACTGCTGCCACAATTGGCTTTCTGAACTGGATGAAGGTGTTGACAAAGGTCCTAAGGGAAAGGGACACAGAGTAGGGAGATCAAGTACTCATGATGTCAGCAGGTTGCCATGATGGTCACATCTGGTGGTACCTGATGGTTTCAGCCATCTTGATGCTCTCTTTCTTCCTGTCGTCTGTCAGGCGTCTAATGAAATGCAGGAAGTCAAGGCCACAGCAGAAGACGCTGCCGACGGCACCAAGCAACACCAACTTACTGTCATCAGAGGCTGCCGTTGCCATGGCGCTCTGGATTTCCTTCATCACCTAAGAAGGAGACAAAGCAGGCAAATAACTATGGAAACAGGCGAACAGGCATTACAGCAAGTTAAGTCAACACACCTGCATTAAAGTAACAACAAGAGGAGTAAAACGTAAATTCATAAATAATATATCATTAGTATTGATAAGTCAATACTAATGACGAGTTAATATTACTGTGACCGTTCTAATGAGGGTGTCACGGTAAAGAGTGAAGAGAAACTGAAATGACAATAAAGGAGCGTGGTCTCACCTCTGGGTTGAGTGTGTTGTTCTCTGAGCTTTTAGTGGACAGCAGGATGTGGGTGAAGCCGTCTTGTTTCTTCACCACAATGTCACGGTAACGGTACGCACTTTCTGTCTGTCGAACGCTGAACCTCAGACGTTTGTCAAAAGCTGAACGTTCCTCCACACGGCGTTTCCCAGGTACAGTAGTCGCTACGCCAACAGCATTCTGCACACCTGAAATCCCGTTGGCAGCAACAGGTAACTCCCTCAATGCAGAGTTACCTGGACAAGACAACACCAACATAAGTTGAAGTGAAATCTCCATCTACACCCTCATGAAAACTGACGCATGCTGGGTTACCACTGGCGACCACGTTTGCCATAACTCAGCTCCCAGATACAGATGACTAAAACCACCATGTCTATGGCAGTGTTTCTGTCTCATTGCAGTTTCTCTTCACCTTAGGTAACCCCCTGCAGCCCTATCACTAACACCTGATCCCCAACGCTCTTCATGTTCCTTCCAGTAATCAAACTGTGGTCTCATCGTTACAGTAGAGACTAGTCTCACGGGAGACTGGTGCTGTTTGCTTTATGTGCGCTTGTTCTTTCATTTTTAACCTAACTTGTGTATTTTTAGCAGCTATGGTACCTATTGCGTGGACTCTCACACAAAGGTCCAACTGAGTTACATGACACAGTTATTTCAAATTTGATGACATCAGCTCACATATTGTTAAATGTCAATATATACAACTATGTCACCTTTGACCTCACCTGTGCCACTGAGAGAGCGCATGGCGGCAGGTGTGATAGGGACTCGGGGTGGAGGCAGGGAGTTGTTACTACGAGGTCTGGTTCCCATGCGAGCCCTTTCCTCACCAGGCCCCAGCTGGACCCCTGTGGGTTTCTCCAGCAGTGCGACCTCAGGTGGGACTAGGTGAGCCTCTTGAGCTCCAGCGTCTAGACTGTGAGCAGCCTCACTGGGAGACTCTTCTGAGCCCAGACGGCTGTTCATCGGACTCTTGGGGACCAGGATCTTGATCCCTGTCTTAGAGAGATCCACGCTGCGACGAGCCGAACCAGGAGGAGCTGTTGCAATTAGGTCTCTGCCAAACAGCGGGGGATGAGGGGAGCCAATAGAAGACAGGTGGGTCATTGTGATGGAAGTCAGGTGAAGTGCATCAACAGGAGATTTCACTTGGTCACAGTCTCCAGGTACTCCTGTGCTGATGTCACTGTTGAGGTCAGTCCGAGTTGTGACAGAGGGCAGCGGCCCGCAGGGAGGCCTGTGGGCAGAGGTGCTGCGGAGGCTGAGCGAGCTGCGGGTGGATCGCAGTAACGTAGCATCTCTCTGCCGCTCAGCATACTGACGGTTAAACTCGTGGACGTAGATCATGCAGGTGGACAGGTGACTCTCAGGCTCCCAGGTGTCGCCCTCTGAACCATAACCCCTCCATCTGACCAAGTACTCCACCTTCCCCTTCTTGTTCTTCCTCTTATCCACAATCTTCTCCACCTGCAGAAGAGCAGTAGCACAGTTAACCACATCTAAGAACCAGTGGCAGTAGACAGTTTAATATTTTAGGATATAATAAAATAATATATAATACTTATTTTCATGAACAAAATGTGTCTCTGAACATCAAGTGGGACTAGATTTTGAGTACCACGATTAATAAGGAGAGGCTGATTAATACTGTGCAATTTAATAATTGGCTGAATGACAGAATCAGGAACATTTCATCTACGTAACATGTAAATGCTGGAAAACTTCATTACTTTCATTACTTTTCTAAATAAAAATATAACATGTCTTGATGGAAAACACTGGGAGAACATGTCACATATGATGTCACTTTCATTCAGAGCCCAGTCTGCACCTGCTTTAATTAGACTAGCGATAGAAAACTAAGTAAACCATCTTAGTACCGCGCTGCTTCCAGCTCAACAGAGGCGACGCTTAAAGTGGATTAATTAATATTGTTGTGGTATTTTTACATCTTTGTTGAAAAAACAACCTTAACTGGACGCTCTAAGGAAACACCGGTGATCAGTTATGTCTTTGAAAATCATGTTTCGCTTTGCTGAAAACAGTTTCATAAACATTTACTGTCAAGCTAACACGGAGCTAACTCAGCGGCTAACCACAGAAGCTAACTCAGTCTATAGTTTTAAATCGGAACCACAATATCATCAAGCCGAAGGACTCTGTGTCACGTTAACGGGTGGACCCGCTCCTCTGTAACCCGTTCATTTAACTTTCCTTTAGCTTTTGGTAAAGTTACCAAAGTTGGCTCTAAATTCTGCCGCTAGGCGCCGAAACATGCTAGCATTAACTCGCGTCACCTCGTAGAACTCCTCCGTAGCCATGGAGACTGTGCGCGTGCACGACCAGCTTCTAGAAGCTTCTTCAGGTGAGCAACCACATGAGAGACAAGTGAACCCTCAGCGCTGCTCACACGTCACCTGTTTAATTATAACCAGCGGGTTCGTCAGTTTGTTACTGTTAACTAGCTGTTAGTAGTCGTTAGCATGCTGCCAGCTCCCCGAAACATCCGGTTTGACTCGTATCTACAAAATAAAAGCCGCAGCAAAGTTAGGAGATGGAGAGTTAGAGCCACGGCACGTGGGCTTTTTCCCTTACGGATGAAACGTTTCCCAACTTATCAAAGTTTCCACTGCCTTTCCAGGTAGTTTCACTGCCTTTCCAGGTAGTTTCAGCAGTCAGTGAATTCCTTACTGACCTTTACTTTGAAATATAAGTTGTGCACATTGTGGCAGCCAAATTATGATACATACAACTCATTAGTACGAATCCATAATAATTCAGATAACATTGTAGGTACTTGAATAACTTCCACATTTCCTAAGAGGTGAAGTGTTTGGGTTAGAGGCCTTCTGTTCATGTAGAACAATAACATTTCATGATTACTTGCCTTCGCCACTGCTACACTCCACTGGTTTCAGAATTAACTCACTCACCGTTTTAATCACGTCCTCGTCTTGACACACAGCCTTGAAATGGACTGTTTCATAGTTATTCAAAGCCTCTGTTATTTGTCATTTTTTTATTAACATTTGAATTTACTACCAGACAAAAACAGTAGCTGCTGAAATGAAACTGTTCATAAAGTAATTAAAGGCTAAATTTAAGAAAATAGTTCCATAATCTCTATAATCTAACATGAACTACAGTATATATGGCTCTTAAATAATTATCTAACATGAACTACAGTATATATGGCTCTTAAATAATTATCTAACATGAACTACAGTATATATGGCTCTTAAATAATTATCTAACATGAACTACAGTATATATGGCTCTTAAATAATTATCTAACATGAACTACAGTATATATGGCTCTTAAATAATTATCTAACATGAACTACAGTATATATGGCTCTTAAATAATTATCTAACATGAACTACAGTATATATGGCTCTTAAATAATTATCTAACATGAACTACAGTATATATGGCTCTTAAATAATTATCTAACATGAACTACAGTATATATGGCTCTTAAATAATTATCTAACATGAACTACAGTATATATGGCTCTTAAATAATTATCTAACATGAACTACAGTATATATGGCTCTTAAATAATTATCTAACATGAACTACAGTATATATGGCTCTTAAATAATTATCTAACATGAACTACAGTATATATGGCTCTTATATAATTATCTAACATGAACTACAGTATATATGGCTCTTAAATAATTATCTAACATGAACTACAGTATATATGGCTCTTAAATAATTATCTAACATGAACTACAGTATATATGGCTCTTAAATAATTATCTAACATGAACTACAGTATATATGGCTCTTAAATAATTATCTAACATGAACTACAGTATATATGGCTCTTAAATAATTATCTAACATGAACTACAGTATATATGGCTCTTATATAATTATCTAACATGAACTACAGTATATATGGCTCTTAAATAATTATCTAACATGAACTACAGTATATATGGCTCTTAAATAATTATCTAACATGAACTACAGTATATATGGCTCTTAAATAATTATCTAACATGAACTACAGTATATATGGCTCTTAAATAATTATCTAACATGAACTACAGTATATATGGCTCTTAAATAATTATCTAACATGAACTACAGTATATATGGCTCTTAAATAATTATCTAACATGAACTACAGTATATATGGCTCTTAAATAATTATCTAACATGAACTACAGTATATATGGCTCTTAAATAATTATCTAACATGAACTACAGTATATATGGCTCTTATATAATTATCTAACATGAACTACAGTATATATGGCTCTTATATAATTATCTAACATGAACTACAGTATATATGGATCATAATTACGGTGTAATGAAAAGCCAAGCCCACATCGGGCGCCACGGTGGAGTCCAGTATCCAGCCCTTCTGAAGTCTCGCTACATCCAGAGTTTAGGCCAATATCAAGTGTTTTACAGACACATTTGTTTTATTGGTTTTTCCTTATTTCAGCCTTAACTGTTTTGCGTAATTTGATTGTGTGACTCATGACTGTCTCGTGAGAATGTTTGTAGGATTTGACCTGGCCAGAGTAAACTGTAACAATCACTACTTGACTGGACCAAAGCTCTGCAGACACGTCCAGAGTCTTGACAAGCATCAATTTTACAGAACAGTTAAGTTAAATCACTGTAGCTGTTAAAACACAGGGAACGTGTGGGACAGTTTTATTTCACACAGACAGATAATGTCATGCTGTGAAGGTGTGAAGCAAAGGCTCGGTTTCAGGTCAGCATCCTGATAAGCGTAGTCATTTAGTCAGACTTCTTATCATCTCTCGGTTTTTTGCGGCGCTGCAGAGACGGAGCCAAGAGCGCGACGCCCTCATTGTTGTCGTCACCGCTCAGTGTGGGTCGAACCTTACAGCAGAGGTAGCAAAGCGTGGCAATGGTAGTGAGTGGAAATCCAACCAGGAGGCAGCCGAGCAATGGAGCTTGGCTGAAGATCGGCTAGACAGACACAGAGGTCAGAGGTCACAGCTTGGAAACTGAACACTGGTCTGCTGCTGACAGCAGAGCTTACCGTCAGCGTCACTTTCGCATCGTAAACGAGG
Organism: Macropodus opercularis; assembly: GCA_030770545.1. Classification (NCBI taxonomy): domain Eukaryota; kingdom Metazoa; phylum Chordata; class Actinopteri; order Anabantiformes; family Osphronemidae; genus Macropodus; species Macropodus opercularis. The sequence continues at coordinate 17,386,654 of CM061105.1, read as the reverse complement.
CGTCTGACACGCTGGACAGCACCGTTTCCTCCCTGGCACTGAAAAAACATAATAATTGGCTTTATGGTCAGACTGCTGTCCAATCTGCTCTGCACCTGCCCGGACTCACCTGAATGCTACCACCCAAAACACCATCCAGGAAGTCCAGCAGGTGTCGCTCTGTCTGCAAAGCACCTGGTGGCAGGAAGTAGCCATCATTGGAAAGATTGACCACGATGAATGACGGCACCATGACCTCACTGACGGTGAAAACCAAACACAAGAACAGATTCAGCCAGATGCCAGATTAATGAAAGCAGAGGTGGATGTATAAAAATGTCCTTCATAACAACCCTGGTGACACACGGGACACTACGGTTGCCGGACACAAGCTGCTGTGGCTCCCGTGGCTTAGAGGCGGAGCATATTCTAGAAAAATGATGTGTGAAATAATAAAAGCTATTTAATTTGAATATTTTGGTGTAATGGTTATTTCTGCATTGTAATAGAGTTTTGGGGAGATTGAGACATACGCCCTGAGCCTGCTTCACTTCACACAGACAGATAAATGACCAGTGTTTGCAGGGTGCAATCATGAGTTATCGTTCCCCATCGCTCCTCTGAGCACTGGTCCTGTTGAACGTGACTGAACGTCCAGCTGTGAGTCAGCCTGACGGTTGAGCTTGAACTGGGCGTGAAGCGGTGGATACGCTGTGCAATGAACCACATGAACCAGCGGAAAGAAAGAACTGACTGAGCTATTATTTTGAAAACACCTTGAACTAAATTGATGTTCACATTCTGGTCCACACATGACATTTGTTTCACACTGTAGTTCTCATATGTAAAGCGTAAACTATGTATAGTTTAGTGGTCTAATAGTTTTGCAGCTCTGGTCCACATGACTTTGGTTGGTCTAACTTCAGATATTTTCTTCTGTCTGTACGTGTCAGAACCTGCTGCAGCACATAGTCAGATCATGTGAATGGCTTTAAACCAACCCACCTCATCACCAACCCGTTGATGTAGTCACTTCCCTCCATGAAGCCAAAGTAGAAGTTTCTGAAACAGACACAGGTTTGTGTTCTGGTTTCACAGTGCTTTTGTTTTTCACGGTAAAAATCTGTGTCCTGTGACAGGACTGACCTGTTATAGGCCTCTCTGTGGTCTGCTGCCACTTTCTCTACCAGAGCTTTGTACCTGAACAGGTAACAGGTAAAACATCACATGACGGTCAGACCCAATTAGACGATGTGGTTTTTATGGTTTGACAGATGCAGAGTTACCTTAGACTGTCCTCACACAGAACCTTGTCCCGCACCACAGCCAACACCACCAGTTTACCTGCAGAAGAGAAGTGGGGGGGTCACCTGAAGCAGTGGCTGCTCTAGCATCCACCAGAGCTGCGGACTCTGAAGTGAATTAGAAAAACCTGCATCTGCCTCATTACCGTGAAGTCATGTGCAGACATTACCTCCAGTCACTGATGCTCCTGCTTCTCTAGTTCTAAGGTTGATCTTAAATGATTCTTTTAACCAGCTGCAGTTTGGTACCGAGCAGATTTCACAACCGTAACGTAAAGCTCATCAGTGGACTGATTGTAATTAAGAAAAGGAAATATCAGACAGAGATTTCCATGCCAGGTGTGAATGTGTTACCGGACTCTCCCATGGCATAGAGAGTGTAGCTGTCTATCTTGGAATAGGTTGGGAACCGTTCTCTGTTGATCCAGGTCTTCAAGTCTCCGTCGCGTTGCTCTGAAACATAGGAAATGTGTGGAAACTGTGAAATGGGTTTGGGTTAGAAAAACTAAATAGGCTCTTGATGTTTAATGCTGAGTGAATTCTCACCAAGGTAGGTGAAGAAGGTCCCATCTTTAAAAATGACCACAGCTGGTAAGGAGGGCAGAGGCACATTCTGAAACACACACACATCAGAACTCTGGGGTCTACTGGCTCGTATCGTACTTCCACACGCTCAGATTTGACTTTCTATTCTGTTCTGCTCTGTTGGATTGTACACTGCTCTGCTCTAGGTGCTGTGGGTGCTGAACCTTTGGCAGGGCGTCTCTGGAACAAGAGAAGAAGTATGTGTGGACGATCAGCTCCTCAGCTGCACAAGTGAAGTTTTCCTGAAAACACACCAGAGGTCAGGTTGCTGGGACAGTTATGGATCAATCAGAAGAACGTCCACCAGGGACAAAGAGCTTTAACAGTTCCATCATTTCCGAGTTGATAAGAGAGGTTGAACTGAAAGGAGAACACAGACTGGACATGATGCCAACGCGAACCTATGACATCACATCAGAATAAATTCACCGGACTCATGGACCCAGATAGAAAACCAGAGGAGCTCAGTGAATGAAGGAGGTTCCAGCATCTAAGCCTGTAGCAGCTGAACTAAGAGATGGATCAGAGGAACCAGAACCATCTGGAACCATCAGCTTTGTCAGAAAGGAAGGTTTCAGCCTAGTTTTAAAGCAGAGAGGGCGTCTGCTGCTAGAACCTGAACTGGAAGCTGCTTCCACATAGAGGAGCTTGGAGCTAAAGGCTCTGCCTCCCGTTGTACAGGTAGAAACTCTAGAACCACCAGTAGACCAGCTCTGAGAAGCAAGGTTCTGTTGGAGCAGAAGGAGCCATGAGGTCTAAGACCAGATGGAGCTTTATTATGAAGAGCTTTGGAAGAGGAGAAGGATTTAATTCTATCCTAGATTTGACAGGACAGAGAAGCTGATGTAGGAGAAATGTGACGTCTCTTCCTGAGTCCAGTCAGACTCTGCTGCAGCATTTGAATTAACTGGAGGCTTTTAAAGAGTCATAGGTTCAAACTAGGAGCAGGGAGACACAGTCGTCCAGCCTGGAGGAACTAATGCAGGGATTCATGTTTCGGCATCACTCTGTGAGAGGATGCTCCTCATTTTAGCAACATTCCTCAGGTGGAAGTAGGAGGTTTAGAGATTCTATAATGTAGGATGTAAAGGAGAGAACTGGGTCAGAGATGACACCAAGGTTCCTACAGTAGAACCTGAAGCTAACGTTGTGTCATCCAGAGAAACAATCTGATTCAATAATGAGTCTCTGTGGTTTTAGCACCAATTATAATAAATAACCTCAGTTTTATCTGAATTCAGTTGTAGAAAGTTATGGGACATCCAGGATCTGATGTCTGTTAAACAAGTTTGACTAATTGGTTTGTTTCCTCTGGTTTTATGGACAAATATAACTGAGTATCTCCCTCAATTGTTGATGCAAAAGAGCTTCTTCCTTACAGCTGCATCAAACAGCTGATCACCGACAGTCAGAAGAGAGATGAAGAGCAGCAACAGGCAGAGAATGAACAAACCATAATCAGACAAGAATGAGCTTCACCCGGCTGCTCATACAGAAAACAGAGGACTGTCTGGAGGCTGGATCAGCTCCAGTCATATCAGCAAAGTAAGGGGCAGAGCTTTAGAACAGGTGATACAGTCACAGTTCATAGTTAAGGTTGTAATGAGCCTTGCTTTTTGGATTAGTGTTAGACTATGGTCAATATTGGTTTAGTTAATAAAGTTCGGATGAGATAAGATGAGATGAGAGAAGATAAGATCGATCGATAGATCATCAATTCAATTATTACAGCAGCTTTAGCTAATAGGCAGAAATGTGCATAGAAGTGCATGATCAACATAATCGCCACATGCTTTCAGGTGGTGTAACACCACTGGGTGCTACTTTGGGAAAGAACCTCTGAGCAGCTGAGAATCCAGCTCAGGCTCAGTAGTATCAGTCTTTGTTGGGTTCAGGTGTGTGTACAGTACCTTCAGCTGCGATGTGGCTCCGACATAAACAATCAGGACATCGTGGCGGCTCATGGCGTGTTGGAAAAGCTGCAGGCTGTTCAGGGATCGAACCAGTGGCCTGAAGAACACAAGGTCACAACATGAACTGTAATGTTCTTCACTTCATATCACGTCAGATTCAGATTTCCTCACCCTCCAATTCGATCAGCAAAGTCCAGGATCCCCTCTTTGGTTCTGGGTCCTGAATAATTATATTTCACACCTTTCTTCAACCTGGAATCAGAAGAGCTGTTAAAACAGCATCTGTTCACTGTCAGCCTCTAATCCAGACTGGTTCTCTGAGTCTACAGAGTTTGATGTTGGTCAGCTAAACATGCAGAGGCTACAGAGACTTACATGAGGATGGCTGGGTAATTTCTGACCCGGAACTCTTTGGATAAACCTGCAGAAAAGAGTCTACGTGGGAAACCAGCTGAGCGAGTGTTGGATGACAAAATAAATGATGTTCTGGAGGTGACCCAGAACTCAGCGACAGTAAAGTGACAGAACCTTGTTGCTGCTTAGAACAGACACATTTGTATCTGAGGCTTTAACAGCCGACTTGATCAATAAAGGTTTTATTTATGGTCTTTTATTGTCATAACCCTGTTTTGCTGCAGACGGTCTTTGTAAGGATATGAATAATATCGTCTATTTTTAATTTGGTAGGGGTGTGCCTGCCATCAGACTTTTATTTTGATAGTGTAACTGACCGGTGTTGACAGTGGCATCTGATTTGCCGACGTTGACCGGAGAACCAAGACTCTTCAGTTCTGATCCAATCTGATGCCACACTGGATCCAGATGTTTACACAACGTACACCAGGGGGCGTAAAACTGCACAAAGTAGCCAGAGAACTTCTAACGTTATATAGACAACTTCTAACGTTATATAGACAACTTCTAACGTTATACAGACAACTTCTAACGTTATATAGACAACTTCTAACGTTATATAGACAACTTCTAACGTTATATAGACAACTTCTAACGTTATATAGACAACTTCTAACGTTATACAGAGAACTTCTAACGTTATACAGACAACTTCTAACGTTATATAGACAACTTCTAACGTTATATAGACAACTTCTAACGTTATATAGACAACTTCTAACGTTATATAGACAACTTCTAACGTTATACAGACAACTTCTAACGTTATATAGACAACTTCTAACGTTATATAGACAACTTCTAACGTTATATAGACAACTTCTAACGTTATACAGACAACTTCTAACGTTATATAGACAACTACTAACGTTATACAGAGAACTTCTAACGTTATACAGACAACTTCTAACGTTATATAGACAACTTCTAACGTTATATAGACAACTTCTAACGTTATATAGACAACTTCTAACGTTATATAGACAACTTCTAACGTTATACAGACAACTTCTAACGTTATATAGACAACTACTAACGTTATACAGAGAACTTCTAACGTTATATAGACAACTTCTAACGTTATATAGACAACTTCTAACGTTATATAGACAACTTCTAACGTTATACAGAGAACTTCTAACGTTATACAGACAACTTCTAACGTTATATAGACAACTTCTAACGTTATATAGACAACTTCTAACGTTATATAGACAACTTCTAACGTTATATAGACAACTTCTAACGTTATACAGACAACTTCTAACGTTATATAGACAACTACTAACGTTATACAGAGAACTTCTAACGTTATACAGACAACTTCTAACGTTATATAGACAACTTCTAACGTTATATAGACAACTTCTAACGTTATATAGACAACTTCTAACGTTATACAGACAACTTCTAACGTTATATAGACAACTACTAACGTTATACAGAGAACTTCTAACGTTATATAGACAACTTCTAACGTTATATAGACAACTTCTAACGTTATACAGACAACTTCTAACGTTATATAGACAACTTCTAACGTTATACAGACAACTTCTAACGTTATACAGACAACTTCTAACGTTATACAGACAACTTCTAACGTTATACAGAGAACTTCTAACGTTATATAGACAACTTCTAACGTTATATAGACAACTTCTAACGTTATATAGACAACTTCTAACGTTATATAGACAACTTCTAACGTTATATAGACAACTTCTAACGTTATACAGACAACTTCTAACGTTATATAGACAACTTCTAACGTTATACAGACAACTTCTAACGTTATATAGACAACTTCTAACGTTATACAGACAACTTCTAACGTTATACAGACAACTTCTAACGTTATATAGACAACTTCTAACGTTATACAGAGAACTTCTAACGTTATACAGAGAACTTCTAACGTTATACAGACAACTTCTAACGTTATACAGACAACTTCTAACGTTATACAGAGAACTTCTAACGTTATACAGACAACTTCTAACGTTATACAGACAACTTCTAACGTTATATAGACAACTTCTAACGTTATACAGAGAACTTCTAACGTTATATAGACAACTTCTAACGTTATACAGACAACTTCTAACGTTATATAGACAACTTCTAACGTTGTATAGACAACTTCTAACGTTATATAGACAACTTCTAACGTTATACAGAGAACTTCTAACGTTATATAGACAACTTCTAACGTTATACAGAGAACTTCTAACGTTATATAGACAACTTCTAACGTTATACAGACAACTTCTAACGTTATATAGACAACTTCTAACTTAATATAGACAACTTCTAACGTTATATAGACAACTTCTAACGTTATACAGACAACTTCTAACGTTATATAGACAACTTCTAACGTTATATAGACAACTTCTAACGTTATATAGACAACTTCTAACGTTATACAGACAACTTCTAACGTTATATAGACAACTTCTAACTTAATATAGACAACTTCTAACATTATATAGACAACTTCTAACTTAATATAGACAACTTCTAACGTTATATAGACAACTTCTAACGTTATACAGAGAACTTCTAACGTTATACAGACAACTTCTAACGTTATACAGACAACTTCTAACGTTATATAGACAACTTCTAACGTTATACAGACAACTTCTAACGTTATATAGACAACTTCTAACGTTGTATAGACAACTTCTAACGTTATATAGACAACTTCTAACGTTATACAGAGAACTTCTAACGTTATACAGACAACTTCTAACGTTATATAGACAACTTCTAACGTTATACAGAGAACTTCTAACGTTATACAGAGAACTTCTAACGTTATACAGAGAACTTCTAACGTTATATAGACAACTTCTAACGTTATATAGACAACTTCTAACGTTATATAGAGAACTGCTAACGTTATATAGACAACTTCTAACGTTATACAGAGAACTTCTAACGTTATACAGACAACTTCTAACGTTATATAGACAACTTCTAACTTAATATAGACAACTTCTAACATTATATAGACAACTTCTAACTTAATATAGACAACTTCTAACGTTATACAGACAACTTCTAACGTTATATAGACAACTTCTAACGTTATACAGAGAACTTCTAACGTTATACAGAGAACTTCTAACGTTACGCAGAGAACTTCTAACGTTATATAGAGAACTGCTAACGCTACACACAGTACACAGACACAAACCATTATAAAAGAATGAACTGACTTTAATGAGCCAGATTTCGTCGGTTCCTTTCGTCTTCATGAAGCTGTTGATTCATTGTTGGCAGAGTGAAGAGTTTAAAGTTAAAGTAGTACTTTATACATCATTAACAAAGATGTTTTATTAATCAGTATATTAAAAAGGCAAATCTGAACATGGATCAGACTGAACCAGCTGAGGTCTAGCAGTTGCTACAGATGCTTTTATCAAATCTTTCTCTTTTCTTTATCTTTTAAACATGTTTGCTCTGAAACGCAGCGACATGCAGAACAGCAGTCACCCAACCATACTGTTCTTGATTCTTCTTATTTAATATTTAACTGTTTGTTTCCTCTCTACTAACAAGCTAAGCCAAGGAAACTATGTTAAGCTAGGCCATGCCAACTTAAATGCTAACGGTATATCAACAGCTGTTGTACTCACGAGTCATTTAGCTCCTCAACGAAGGCTGATGCTGATGCAAACAGCAGCACTGACAACAACACAGAAACAATAAACAACTACACAAACCCCAAAACTATGCAAATGCTTGAATGCAGAGAAAAAAATTCAATCACATATGAAAGCTTGTACTTTATTGTACTGTCAGACAGACGTTTGATGCAGCAACACATGAAGAGTTGCTGCAGCTGTTGCTATGGTAACATGCTGGTTTCTGCTCCTGCCCACACTGAGCAGTCACCTGACCCCGTTTACAGCAGCTGTACTTAAATGAACAGAGCAGAAATCTGTAGGATCAATAGTAATTTAATATTTACATTTAATAACATTTGCCAGGTCAACCAACGCTGACTTTGGAAGAACTAACAGATCCAAGAGCAGTTAAAACATCTAACTTAAATCACATCTGAAGACCTGTGCCCAGGTGAGTCTTAGAGGAGTCATGTGACTGAGAGTCTGCAGGATTAGACTGAACCGTAGATTTTTTAGAATTAAACATTAACCATCTGCTTGTATCTCCAGACTGTGGTTAATTCAAATTGTGATGATTGAGAATGTGTGAAAGAAAAGGACATACCTGAGAGCAGGCCCGCGTTCGTCCTGTGCAACATGTCGACTGACAGACAAGATTAACTGCACACAGCTAATCTATTAACTGCTCACAGACTGAACACAGCACTAATCTGACAGATTAATCGGCTACACTGAAATGTCTTCACCACCAGAGTGAGGTTACATCAGCTCGTCCTGAACTGAGTCCAGTATCTAAGGGCCAGGTCCCACCTTCCTGCAACAGTTGTTACTAAAACAAACCACAAGACAGACGAACAGATAAATACATACATTATTACACTACTGACCCTGGTGAAACTTTGTCCTGTTGCATCATGTGGGACCTGGAGCCAGGGATCAACCCACTGACCCATGTGACCTGCTCTAGGTCCTGATCCACTGCCACCTGTGAAACTGCTGACACTAAGCTGTAGAATCCAACTGTTGTTGGGAACAAGACTGGAAGTAAAACTGGGTCACCACTGGTTCCACTGTTCTGTGGTGCCCACGACTCTTTGAAGCAGATATGGCGTCAGGTCGCCTGATTTACACTGGTTGTCAGATGAGCTCAGCAATAGCGGAAGAGTGTGTGTGTGTGTACTGAACTGGACTGGGTTTTGCATCCACAGAAATAAAAACTGTTTAACAATGGAATGAGGTCGTGGCTGTTGAAACCATTTTGTAATACTAATAACCAATAACAGTAACATTTGTGGTTTATCAAGTCAATCAGCTGCTGCAAGGGGTTTAAACAGTAAATAAACAAAGTACATCAACTACAGTTCAATGTAGAAGTAAAAGGTTCAGGACAGCATAGAACACTGTACTAAACCAAAGTGCCATCACAGCTACAGGATACTGAACAGTGAATGTTGCTGAAGGCTCCGTTTGACTCTCTGTCCAGCAGGACTCATGACTCGCTGACGATGGCCGGTTCTTCCCCCAGCACGCGGGCGATGGCAGCGCGGTGCTTTGGGTGTGAGATGGCGTAGACGATGGGGTTGTGGATCGCTGGGATTCAGCAGGTGGCCGCATCCAGCTGTATGTATAGGAGTACGGTGACCAGGACACAATGAACAGCAGGATCACTGCCCACCTCGCCTGCCGCACCACCCGGAAAATGGCAGGGTAGCGGTGAAGCTCATGTAGTCCCAGCTGCAGGACGTCTGCAGGCCTCCATGGACGTAGGCGCTCCACTCAAGAAGGGGGGTGGAATACAACCACACGCCCACCAGCACCCTCCTACGGCTCATCCCACCCAGCAGGGCCAGCGGCCGCCTGCGATCGTTGTCAACGTCATCGTGGAGGTGATGCCAAACAGAGCATCCCCGTCACACCGACCAACAGGATGACGGAGCCAAGGAACGTCCACGGTGGAGAACAGGTGGGGGGGGGGTGAGCGCCTTAAACCTAGCATGGTGACGGGCAGTCAGGAAGGACGCGCACTTCTCTCCTGCAGAGGCGACGGCTGGGTCGGATGGTGGTGGCTCATTGTGGCTGCTGGATGTCAGCTGGTAACATCTGTGGTGTCTGTACTTCTGTCTGTCTTTATATCTGGATCACGTGATCGATGGATGACGAAGAATTACTGAGTCGATTGCTGACAGAGCTTTTAGCTTTGTGCATTCAGAGAACAAATCAATATGGACAAGATGTGACCTGTGGACCATCAGGGTTAATGGGCTTTTAACATGGTCAACAAGTTTAGTCTGTTTTGTCAAATGTCTGGAACCACAACTTGGTTTTTGGCGAAAGATGTTTTTGTTCTGTTGCCATGTCATACAAGACAGGAAACACAAATCAAAACAAATTTTCAGCTGTAAAAAAACTATGACAGATTTAGTCGAAACAAACGTTTTTGTTGTCATTACAGCAACAAGGGCCTCAAAGACTGAGAGAAACCACAAAACACCAGCTCAGGGCTAAAACATTTCATAGCTCAGACTGAAAATTTGATTTAATCTTTTTTTCTTGCAAGCTTTTCTATAAATATTACGTTTGTTTATTTGTTTGTTTCCATCGCTTTGACCAAAAAACAAGTTCAGAAAAATATCAACAGGTAATAAAAGATATTTTTTTTAATCAATCTGACTGAATGTCTGTTGTCCCGCCCACAAGGTGTCAATCAGAAAGTCCGGTCAACCGCGAGCTCACAGAGAGCATGGTGTCTGCGGATGTGTCTCAGCAGCAGCTGGCGGTCAGGACTCGAGTACTGGCACTGTTGGCATGGAAACACCTCACCCGTGTGGTGTCGGCGACAGTGCAGGTCCAGACTCTTCTTCTGGATACTGACAAAGATAAACAGCACGTTACTATAGCACCTAGCAATACTGTCACAGCAAATCACAACAGCCAGGTGTGTTTCTGGTGTTACCTTCTATAATCACAGTGCTGACACCTGTACGGTTTCTCCTGACTGTGAGTTCTGCTGTGTCTGAGCAGAGAACTGCGATCGATTGAAGCATACGAACACTCAGGACACCTGTACGGCCTCTCACCTGAACACACACAACAAGTCAGTCAGGTATGCGTTCGTGTTTGTGATCCGTGCGAGTCCTCAGGTGTGTGTTACCTGTGTGAGTCCTCAGGTGTTGCAGCAGAGAAGCCTTCAGTCTGCTGCTGTAGGCACAGTGAGGACAGGTGAACGGTTTCTCTCCAGCGTGGACGCTCAGGTGACGTCTCAGAGTTAGCTTCGAGGAGAACTTCCTGTAAAGGAAAAAATTGTGTTTGTGTCTGAAGCACTCAAATACAGAATGAGTCTGCTCCATAAGGGATTGTGGGAAATGTAGTCACCTGGGACACAGCAAGCAGCAGAACCCTGGCTGCTCAACCTCCTCCTCTTCTTTTTCCTCTGTCTTTTTTCTGGTGGTCCTCTTCTTCCCCTTCTCTCTCTGCATTGACCCAGTGTGAGGTCGAATGGTCTGACTGAGAACCAACAAACCTTTAATTAGTGTGAGGTCTATTGTTTTTTTTATACGTAATTGTATTTTATTGTAATTCTTCAGTACAGTGACGTTACGTGCCACGAAAGATAGACACACATAGAAGACATACATTATTATTTTTATTATTATTATTATTGTTATTATTAGTACCTTTTGTGGTATTTCTGGCCCCTGCATAGCAAATTGGTTGTTCTGTGTCTGACTTACATTCCTGTAGGACCTAGGTTCCTTCTTTGATGTTCCTCCTTACTTTCAACTTTTTGACATTGTGATACACTGTGTTTTCTGTCTTGCTGATGTAAAGTTTTGGATAATGAAAAATTATTTCAGCCATCTACCGGTTCGAGTGCTTTGCCTCCTTCCCAGCTGCCTGTCCAATCAGCTGCCCCCTCCATTTGTCTGAAACCAACAAACCATCAATAGTGTTGTTACTGACAACCACTTGCTTTAATCACTGACTGATTTGATAACCAGTAAATCTGATAAGTGCTTCACTGCTGAAGTGAAGACGAGTAACCTGAGTAGCTGTCGAGCTGATGTGTTTCCTGGTGAGAGTTTCGTGCCACAGTATTTGTGAACGTCCTCCGACAGACCAAACAGCTGAATGGACTTGACTCTGCTGGCAGCGTTACCTTCGTCGTCTTCTTCTTCCCCAGGGTCTGCTCCACCCTCCTTCTTTTCCTCCTCCTGTTGTTGTGGCTCCTCCAGTGAGGTTCCAGCTCCTCCCAGCTGTCGGCTGTCCAGGTGCAGCAGACACAGCTGAAGCCACCAGTTGCAGAGTGAGACCGGATGTGGACATCCAGGAGCCGCTTGGATGTTAGTGTCAGAGGACACAGAGGACATAGAAGACACAGCAGCCTCCTGCTGGAATCCGTCCCGCTCTGCTTCAGGCTTTTCAGATGTGTAGGGTGCGGGGAGCCTTCATGTGGAGGGGGGTGCTGTAACGGTTGGGAAGAGCCTGTGGGTGGAGCTAGGGGAGGTTTGGAGGCTGAGATGCGACAAAGTCCCAGACTCATGAGATGAGCAGACTGAGCCATCTCCTCCGGGGTGGCAGGGGGGTCGGACAGATCCACCGAACCCTCTTTCAGACGAAAGACGGAGGATTCCTCCTCCTCGTCGAACAGAGTGCTGACCTGCAGACCACAGTGAGAGCAGCGAATTTAGGCATCTATACAGCCACGGGTCACGATCCACGTTTCATTCATCATGTTAATGTTACAGAGCAGGGACTCAGGTCTACTATCTCTATGCGTTAGATGTGTGTGCATCAGGTGCGTCACCTCACAGGTGTGTGCGACCTGCAGCCCCCCCTCGGTGCTGATGTCACAGGTGGAGGGACTCATGCTTTCCAGCATGTTGTAGAGCAGGAACTCCTCGTCCTCATCGCTTTGTTTGGAATCTCCCGTCAGGCTTAGCTGATCCATCCCTCCCTCCTCTCCAGCCTCACCTCCATCCTCTTCTTCTGGCCCTGCCAGGTAGTTGAGCGTGGAGGGGTGATGGCGGAGCAGCAGGTGGCTGCTGATGGAGGACTTGAGGCCACAGGTAAACTGACAGAGTTTACAGCGGTAAAGCTCCACCAGGAAGGCCTCCACCAGCCCTTCGGACAGACCCTCCACCTCCCCGCAGTACAGACTGGAGGTCGCAGCTCCCCCCACCAGCTGCAGGGTCACCGGGCTGATGTCACGGTAACGCTGCTTCGCAGACGACATCTTCGTGTCAGCGATGCCAACAGGTAGAGCCTTGAAAATAAGATAAATATTCATCAAACTCTATTACAGACAGCCATTAAAACGATGGGCCCGGTTAAGTCATTAATTCTACCTGGTCCCCGTGTTAAAGCTGTTGCTGCCAGACTAGCCACGAGGCTAACAGTGCTAGCACGGCATAGCCGACCGTGTGTTTAGAGTCTGAAAAGAAGAACCTCCTTAAATACACTACGTTTAACAGAACCCAGACACGTTGCATAAAACTAAACTGAGACTGAAATGACCACTAACTAAACTGAACTCACCTGGAGCTGAAACGGCTACTGTTGACTTCCGGTGCTTCTTCTTCTACGGCCTCACGTCCTGTGTGAGTTCTTCCGCCACCTAGGGACGAGAATGAGAAGCGGGAGCTCGGTTCCTAAATAAAAACGTTTTTCACTACATTTTCACCATTTAACGGATCAGTTACTAGATTTAAAATCCAAACAAAAGCAAACTGTTTCTACACTGATGCCGTGAATAGCAATATGTAATTATACAAAAACCTTCAGTTCACCACGATGCAATAACTAATTTAATCGAATGTTTTTTAGTGCCAATTCATACTGAACAACATCTCGAGGCCTCTCGCTCCAGTTCGCCGCTAGAAGGAGTCACCGGACTCATGCAGGCAGAGAACTGGGCCAATCATCCCACATTTCTCTGTGTGCAGGTACATTCAGTACAACAGCTCAGAGCTACGTGACGGCAACTTCATGAATTTCTTTACAAATACAATCACACCTGCAAGAGAAAAACCCGTTCGGGTGCTGTAACTGGAACAGATGGATGTTGAACAGCCTCAGATGTACCGGTACGATCCACCGGCCTGGCTCCCGCCTGGTGTCCATCCAGCTGTCGGCCTGCTGGTGGAACGTGAGCGTCCCTGGCGGTTTCTGTTCCTCCTGCTTAGATTTGTGCTCTTATGCTGATCTCTATCTTGCCTCACAGCTGGGATCTATGTGAGAGTGAGCTTTGTCTATTTTCATGTATTTTCCACTTTCAGGTGCATGTTTTATTATTCTCTGACTTATTGTTCACAGTATGGTTGGAGTCTATTTTTGGCAGTTCTCTGTAACCAGTGTTTTTTCTCTGTTCTCTGTCAGTTTGTGTTGTGAAACGTGATGACGGCCTTGTTGTGGCAAACAGCAAATGTCTGGCGCCAAGAAGCAGTGATGTCACTTCCTGTCTTTCAAACCAACCGTCAATAACACGTGACAGGACCTGAAGGTGTCTGCATTGTTACTGGTCAATGTGTGCGTGAGGAGGCAGTAACCACGGCGACCGATGACGTGATCAGGCTGTTTTCTCCTGATCTGACAGAGTGTGACTGTTTTCACTCCTGTTGTCCTGTGTGTGTAACTTACCAGAGCCCGTTGGTGATGCATTGGTCCTTATATCAAATAAAAACATGTACAAATTTTATACTATTTTCTAATTCCAAATTTCAGTCAATTTAATGTTGCTGCTTTTGCTTTTCCATTTCAGGTTTGCATTTGATTCAGGACACGTTTGCTCTGTGTGAATGAGCGGTCCTCACAAAAGTGGAACAGTGAGTGAGTGTGTTGGAGAGAGAGACGCCATCGAAACAGGAATCAGCCCCATTGCGTGACAAGACGTTCACAGCGTTCAGCGTTGCACGACAGGCTGCGACCACATGCAGATCTCTGACCTGAACCTGATCTGAAGCCATGTCACACAAACCCTGGACCTCACTCATGTAACGGCAACACAGAATCACACATCGCTACACGCGAACGCACTGGTGTTGGTACTGCAGCGCTACACAGCATGTTTGAGTTGAGGTTGAGTGAAAGTTAACATACAGCCTCATAACACGTGTGTGCGTGTGTGTTTACCTTTGTAACAGGAAGTGATCAGAAACAGAAACAAGAACATGATGTTCAGTTGGTACGACCACAGACGTCTCCTGCTTTTAGTGCCACTAACCGACCACTATGTGAACTTACTGTGTATTTCAGCATTTACCACAGTAAACATTCAATCAGTGCAAAATGAATACTACTGCTGTTCGTTCCTCTGTTTGTCCAACTGAAACGCCAGGTTTTGTCTGTGGCTGATAAAGTATCTCCTGCAGTGTGTTTTTTCCCCAAAACTCTTCAAACCGTTCAAATAAAAGTGTAGTAATTTCGGGTTTGGTTTCTATTGTCAGATGTCCATTTTTTCAGGGTCATAGGTTTGTAGTTTGTTTACACGTCATGTTTTTCAGTTGTGCTCTGCTCAGACCTCCAGAAAGAGTGATGCCCTCCACCGACACCAGCAAACGTTAATGAGAAGATGCTTTGGATCAGTGGCTGCCAGCATCAGAACCACTTGGCTTGTCTTCTGTCGTGTGGTAAAGCCCCTTAAATTCTGAATGAAACACTAAGAAATCCCCTGAAAAACTCGGTGGTTGTTTCCCATCGAGTGTCCAGATGTTGTTCAATAGTGACCAGTGATTATTAATGAAACTATTCACCTTAAAGACTCCTGAACTGAAATACTGCATATTCACACGCACATCAATGTCCCCTGTGAAGGAGAAGTTCGGTTACGTAAGGCTTTCGCTTGAGCTCCTCCTGTCTGTAACTTCTGCTTTAACACGTGGCGTCTCTGAACGTCACTCTGTGGTTTAACGGACTCGGAGTAAAACAAGCGTCAAGCCGAGACGCGGCACAAACAGAGATGAGGAGACGACCGACTGTAAGTCCACCTGTCTGTCTGTCTGTCTGTGTCTCACTGTAGACTACAATGAGTTTATCAGCAATTTTAGCACCATGTTTAATTACAGCAAATGGAATCTGCACAAGACTTTATTTACTGCTTCTATAGAATTCAGTGTGAAATGTTGAAGAAAGGAAATGTTTGCACTGCTGTAGAGTCACTACATGTTGTGGACAAGAACTTTTACTTTGGTAAGATTCAGAATGCGAGAATAATTCTAAAACACTTTTACTTCTGAAACTAGTCCCATTGCTTTCACTTGACAGCATTTGCAGACGTTGTACTTGTTGTATTTGCTTGTACTGACATGAGAAAGGAAGAAAAATACAAAGTATTAAGTAAAATGTTTATTGTGTGGGATAAAATTAACAAGTCATGGCTGAATGGTATAATTTAGTTCTTTCTGTCTTTACTCAGCGAAGGTAGACGTAGAGGAGTTTAGACGAATGAGGGGAGGGGCTATGTGTGGGTGTGGGAGGAGTTATGAACGCGGTGGGGGAGGGGTCTGGCGAGGGGAGGAGTTAGTGAGGAGAGCACTGCAAAAACAACACGTTTGTTCTTTTTTTTAAGGTCAGTGAATGACATCATTAACAAGAATCTGATCAAAATGACCTCCATGGACATCACCACAATGTTCACCACCGAGGTAACACATATCTCATTTAGTTTGATTTGCTTTGGTAGAGTCTGTATAACAGCAGGTGTGATGTGTTTCTGTCAGGACCCGTCCTCCGTCAGTCCCACTTTCACCTTTGATGATGAGGATTTCGACAGCGGCTTCTGCGACCGCAGCTCGGTGCGGGACTTCAGGAAGCAGTACGAGCCGCCGCTCTACTGGATCATCACACTGGTGGGTGCAGTGGGGAACGTGGCTGTGGTCTGGATCTACCTGCACATCCGCCGCCGGCTCAAGACCATGACAGACGTGTACCTGCTGAACTTGGCGATGGCCGACCTCTTGTTCCTGGTCACGCTGCCGCTGTGGGCAGCAGATGCCATGAACGGCTGGACCTTCAGTTCTGGCCTTTGCAAGGTGACGGAGGCGCTCTACAAGGTGAACCTGTTCAGCAGCATGATGCTGCTCACCTGTATCAGCATCGATCGCTACTTCGTCATCGTGCAAACCACCAAGGCGCAGAACTCGAAGACGGCGCGTCTGCGCTGCAGCCGGCTGGTGTGCGTGGGGGTGTGGCTGCTGGCCCTGCTGCTGGCCCTGCCCGAGCTCATCTTCTCCCAGGTGGACTCGGAGTCATACTGCAGGATGGTGTTCCCGAGTCACCTGGGCAACCGCACCAAGGTCCTGGTGCTGTCCCTGCAGGTGAGCATGGGATTCTGCCTGCCCTTCATCATCATGGCCTTCTGTTACAGCATCATCATCGCCACGCTGCTCAAGACCCGTAACTTCCAGAAGCACAAGGCCATGCGCGTCATCCTGGCAGTGGTGGCCGCCTTTGTCCTGTCACAGCTGCCCTACAACGCGGTGCTGGTGATGAAGGCGGCAGAGGCCACTAACATCACCATGACGAGCTGCGACGCCCAGAAGCATTTCGACCTGGTGGAGCAGGTGCTGAAGAGCCTGGCCTACACGCACGCCTGCCTCAACCCGTTCCTCTACGTCTTCGTGGGTGTGCGCTTCCGCCGTGACCTCGTCCAGATGCTGCGCTGCTGCTGCGGCTGCCTTCCGCCGCCCGGCAAGGCTCCGATCAGTAAGACCAGGAGCCTGCTGAGCTCCACACGAGCCTCCGTGATGTCAGACAGCGAAACGTCGCAGGCCTTGTCACTGTAGAGACACACGAGTGCAGCTTCCTGTTTCCTGTTCCAAGCAAAGTGACTCGACGCTGCGCTTTCATCCACCTCCACAGTCACCCTGGAACTGCTGGACACTTGAGTTTTGCTTCAGTTTAGCTTAAGGCTGTTTTCAAGTTTGGAAACGTTCAGTGCTTCACAGACTTTTCATCAGAACTCACTCATTAGAGACAACACACAAAAACATTTCACAACCTTTCCAGGACCTGCTTGTACACTGAATGTAGACCAGAGAGATTTAGCTGCTGTTATTGACACTGTTGGCTCACGACAGAAGAGCCAACGAGTCTTAATCTGAGCCGATTCTGTCAGACGTTGACCTGTTGCTGTCGGGCTGTGATGCAGCAGGATCCAAACAGGGGCCTTTATGTTAGGTCATATGTTTTCTGTATATAAACCTCTGGCGTCTCTGTTGTTTCTGTAAGTGTTGAACTATGTGACGACCATTAAAGCTTGTGTCAAACAGCTGGAGACTGTGTGAGTTTGAGCGTGAAAAACAGGAGGAAGTTGATCAAAGACCGTCACACTCGTTTCTTCACATCCTTCCTCCTCTCATCCTGTTTATCTTTTCACTCACGCACTTGGTTCTGATAAAATACGTGGAAGCAGAAAATCACCAAGACCAACAGGTTTTAATATTAGTCAGTTGGTTTAAACCCCAGTTACATACTTTATAAAAGTAGTTTCCTCCATTTCACTTATATTTAAGGGGATTGTACGTCCTTGTATTTTACTCTGTGAGACTGTGTAGCATCTAAAGGTTTAAGTTGTTTAGCTGAAAGGCGTTTTACAACTAATCTGCAAAATCTGCAATGTTACAGCAACTGAAATTGAGAAAAAGTGTCTCAACAACTGTAAAATCAAACTGACGTCGTGTGAATGTTTGATTAGTGACGACCAGTTTAGACGGGTTGTATTTGGATCATTTGCCATCACAGCGTGTGCAGTCACACTCCGCTTAGCCAGAGGAGAGGAAACAAGGGAAGGAAACGACTCCTCTCACGTCCCAGAAGGTATAAAGTGTCTGATTCTCTGTGGAAAAGAAGAAGTTGCCTTAATATCAGTGTTGTTGTCCGACTGTGGTTTGATATTTTCTGGAGGTCATGAGATGACGAGAACAACAACAGTCTCAAAAACAACGTGTGACAAAAAGAGAAGTGAAATTCAGAACGAGATGACGATGACGAACGGTTACGATAGTTACAGAAAACATCCAGATCAAAACAGACCAGAACCTGAAGAACAGGAATCAACGGGTTCACTGAAAATCAAAGGCAAAAAGTTGAACTAAGACCAGGAGGAGAGGCGTTGAAATCGATCATCAGTGGCAGATGCTCTAATGTTTCAGCTGCTGAAGATGCTTTTGTTGATTCTATAAACACAACGTGTCAACATGTGCCTGGTCATCAGTCCGTCCGAAGCCCACCCAGCTCAAATGCACCTGCTTCTGGTTCTGACCCACTAACTTTTATAAGCCGCCACAACGCGCTCAGCTGCTTCCAGCGCAGTCAAAACACAGTTGTTCTCGTTCACTGCTGGTTGGTCAGAACCTTCAGCTCAGAAGAAGAAGAGCAGACTGAGACCTTTGACCCCAGCAGCTCAGGTTCTGTTCTCATTCTGCAGAAACACGCTGCTGAGAAAGTTTCACCTGCAGCCTGACGTTAACCACTTCCTGCTGAGATTGAGCTGAGGCTCTGACAGTAACTCTGAGGACGGAGACTTGAGGGATTTCCAGCCCTCTCTGTGTTAACGCACCAGGGTTTATCGAGTCCAGATTCACTGGAAGCTCAACAGACTGATGTGGTTCTTTGTGTTGGGACATTTATCTAGAAATCAAACTGGACGACTGAGTTAGACAGACAGAAAGAGGGAGAGGCCCATCAGAACAAACCGAAGGAGAAACGTCCAACTGCTGGTTCACGTCAGTGTGCAGGCAGACCTGTGAAATGATGTGTGCGGTTCAGGACTCTTCCTAAAGCCCCTCGCTCTGCTGACGCAGCTGGAATCGGACTCTGTGCTTCCAGCAGAACAAAGCTTTGGTCTCTGCTGCAGCACATCTGAACAAAGCTCGCCATGTTTCCAGAAATCTGTGCTCCCATAAATCCCGGCCCCGAGCGGCTCCGAGCGGTTTGACACTGGCACCTGCTGAGCATCATGCCTCTGCCCCGGCGCCGCTCATCCTTTCTGGGACAGTCGTCCGCTGAGCGTCCGCCTGCTGCCTCCTCGTGTGGGAGGACGGGCCCCGTCGCCCGCGGCGTCTTCGTGGGCTCCACGGTGTCCGCGGGGGGGGCCTCCAGCCTGGGAACCCGAGTCTCCCGACGGGCTCTGGGCATCAGCAGCGTGTTCCTGCATGGAATGAGGAGCACCGTCGCCCCGGTCCTGCCTCGGGCTGGAGACCGGGCCGCGGGACACGGGGTGGCAGCAGCTGGACTGAACAGCTGTCTGATGGAGTACAGAGACAAAGTGAGGGCCCTGGAACAGCTGAACCAGCAGCTGGAGCAGCAGATCCGACTCTGTTTGGACCGAAAGACGTCCAGTGCCGGGGCCTGGGGACCGCTCAGGAGAGAGTGGGAGGAGGTCTACAGACAGGTGAGTCCCTTCTCTGACACACATCCTCAGCTGTTTCATATTTATTTTCCCAACTCTGTGAGTGGTTCTAGCTCATATCTTGACATTTGTTGCGTTTCTTACTCTGATTAACATTCTTTTCATGTCGCTGAGCATTAGTGTGTGAAACCAGAGAGCCGCGTCCTGTACATCAGTGCCCCCTAGTGTTGAAGAGCAGCAACGGCGATGAGTGCAGAGATCATGAACCTATGAAGCGATGCAGATTCAGATTAGTGGTTGCTTGGGCTGTTGACCGAGAGGAACCGTCTACAGCTGCTGCTGATGATGTGATTTCTGTGGGGAACTGGGGGAAAGCGAGAGCGAAACCCGAGAACGAGTTAGTCCCTCAGCATTTACGGTAACAACAGTGAGTCATTACTGACGAAGAGCTGCTGAAACCCGACACGCACCTCGGTCGTCAGGGAAACCCCCACAGCCGTTACCATGGTTACCTGCAGCAACATTAAGCGGTTGACGTAAACTCTGGTTTCCATAGAAACACTACCAGACGCTGCTCTCGGCCTTTGTCAGAACCACGTGGGTCGGACTGCAAACGCAGTGAATCGTCCTAGAGGTTAAGGGTTGAACAGCCTCTTACGCGGCGTCACAGCTGGAAGACGGGACTAAATGAAAGGAGGCCGGTTGAACAGACGTCGCTACGTGATCTCCTGTGTTTTTCAGGTCAGCGAAGCGATCCTGGACAACGCTCGACTGATGCTGCAGACGGAGAACGTCCAAGCCAACGCAGAGGACTTCAAGGACAGGTCAGAGGTCAAACATGAGACCTTCAATGTGAGCAGCTGAGGTCGAGATTAAACCTCTGTGTTTACCTTGAACTGGTGCAGAGGTTTGTGGAGTCTGAGGACGAAGAGGAGGACGAGTAACGTGCACCTTCGTCCTGCAGGTACGAGAACGAGCAGCCGTTCAGGAAGGCGGTGGAGGAGGAGATCAGCTCTCTTTACAAAGTCATCGATGAGGCCAACCTGACGAAGGCCGAGCTGGAGGAACTGATGGACAACATGAGATCAGAGCTGCGCAGCCTGGAGAAAAACCACGAGCAGGTTTCTACTGAGCACAGAAAATACAGCGATCAGACTGACGAGCTTCTACCCTTTGTTTTACCCGCTTCAAGGACTCTGATTTGGAAGCTTTTCTAAATGTGTGACACAGCAGAAGTGATAGAAAATGAACTAAAGAACATAATCATCCATCATCTGAACCACTTTCATCTTCCTCTTTCAAAGCAGAAATACATTAAAAACTGATTTTTAGTACAATTTTACACTAACCCTTCCTGGAGTCATGTGACCTCTCCATCTAATCCACCCAGGATGTTCGAGTCCTCTACAACCAGATGCCAGGACGTGAGGTGGACGAACCCGACGCCCCCATAGAAACCAGCCTCACCCAAATCC
>CM061105.1:17290000-17360000 GCA_030770545.1 Macropodus opercularis | reverse complement strand
CAGTCATCAATAACATCCTCAGCCTCCACCGGCCGGTTTAGGCAGGCTGCAGGGGGACGCAGCCGACACCCACCCCCCCCTCGTGGCTCACCATGGGAGCCATAAAGGTCCAGCGGTTGGTGTCAGGGTTGTACATCTCCACAGAGCTGAGTTTAGACTGTCCGTCGTACCCCCCCACGGCATACAGCCGACCTGACGTGGCCACCAGAGAAACTCTGCTGCGCCGAGTGTTCATGGCCACCAGGAGGCTCCACTGTCCCGACGCCGAGCTGAAAACCTCAGCCCCGCTGAGGAAGCCCGAGCCATCGTACCCCCCCGCTACGTACATGTGGCTGCCCAGAGACGCCGCTCCGTGACGACAGCGCTTGTTGAGCATGGGGGCCGCTGGGTGCCAGTGGTCGGTGTGGTGATTGTAATATTCCACCTGGAGGGCAGTCATGTACGAATAACAGCGGAACAGTAGCATTAAATGATGTCATTAGAGGTTCTGACAACAATCTGTGGTGGCATCGATCAGCAGGTTCTGCTCACACTGACCGTGTTGAAGATTTGTAAACCGTCGTGTCCACCTGACACAAAGACCCGTCCGTCAAATACCGTCACACCTGCAGCGCTGCGACTCGCACTCATCTCCGTCAGCACCGTCCACCTGAGCCACGGGCACGATCACAATAACAAAAGAATCAGTTCTACATTTATTGTCATTGGCGAGTGCTGATCCATGTGGCTACTGCAGCACTGACAGACCAAGCAGCTGCTTCCACTCACCTGTCTGTCTCTGGAGAGTAACACTCCACTGAGTTCAGAGACGACTTTCCATCGTAGCCGCCACAAACGTAGATGTGTCCATCCATCACCACTGTTCCCATGGCGCTGAGGATGACAATGAGTTTAATTACTCTCCTGTCTTTTGTTTCTTCTCTGTCCCCTCGGCCGACCGGTCGAGGCGGATGGACGTCCACTTTGAGCCTGGTTCTGCTGTTGTTAGTTTTTCCTCTCCACTGTCTCCTTCTCTAAGTTTTTGTACATTTTTGTGTTCAGTAATATCTTCAATCCTAACAATGTGTTTTTATATAGCAACATTTTATATTGTAGTTCATCTGAGGTTGTATTTGTCTAATACAAGGATTTAAAAGTAACTTGTGGTAGATTTGATGCCGCCACCCTCCTCAGCTGATGACTACTGATGAGTAATGGTCAGTAATGATGTGTATTGCCTATAAAGGTTAAACCATAGGTCAAAGGTTCTGTACTGTGGCAACTGGACATGCGTCTCTTCAGTTCTGAGTGGCTGAGCTCATGTTCTCTGTATGAGCATTGCCTCCTCAGATGTAGATGAACCTCTAATGTGAGGAGCTGGCTCTTCTGTGTTAACACATCTGAGCCACCGGTTGCCACTGAACAGAACCGTTGGATTGTTCTGTGCTGATGAGTGTGGGTCAGAACCTGCGCTGGCTGTTCATGCTTGACACTTGTGTCCAGGTGTTCATCTCTGGGTTGTAAACCTCCACCGTGCTGAGACGTGATTGGCCATCATATCCACCAATGGCGTAGAGCAGCCCATTAACCACAGCCACGCCCACTCTGCTGCGAGCCATTCTCATTGGCTGACAGCGCTCCCAGAAGTTCCCTATTGGATCAAACACTTCCACCACATTTAAAGAGTCACCTGAAAAAGAAGAGACACATTGTGAGGCAAAGGTAACAGGACTCACACAGGTGATGGGTAGACCTGCACCTGAGCTGTTGAGTCCGCCCACTGCGTAGATGAGTCCAGTGATGGATGTGCAGCACCTTTGTCTGGTTTTAAAGGTGGATAGGTGAGGACGACGCTCCGGCATCAGGTGGAAATCTTTGGCTTCATCCACCAGGTCTCTGACAGACAGACAGGTGTTCAGCATTTCAAAATAAAATCCGCAGCCGAGTGTCGTCACCAGCCCCATCACAGTGTGGTATGGACACTGCAACAGAGCAGCTTTCCGTCCACTACAGGACATTTACACCCACAACGTCATTAAAAGACGATACGCAACACAGTCTGTTCAAACTCCTGCCATCGGGGAGACGCTACAGGGATGTGAAATCACACACAACAAGACTCTCAAACGGCTTCTGTCCACAATCATCGCACTCTGCGGCAGCGTTTGTTGCCGACGGCTGCACAGTGTCCCACCTGCATTTATGGCAGCAGCGAATGAGTTCGTCCTGTTGGACCCGGTCTGACAGGAACTGAGGGCGACACAGAGGAAGTCTGATCTTTGAAAGCAGCTCTGGAAGCAGAGACTCCCTCCCGTCTCGATCATGGTGAACCCAGGCCAGCACTGCCTCGAACACCTGTACAGGTAGAAGACATTTAGCACATCTATGAAGGCAAAACCTATAAGCTTCAAACGACATCTTCAAAAAGCCTTTATAACAACATTGAAGCCTGAAGTTTACAACTGAAGAATTCCATCAGCTCTACCATCTCTGCTGAGATGCTAACATGGCTGAATGTGAAGCCGAGACAACTGACTGATCCGTCGCCCTGTGTCTAGGTTTTGTGAGTGGTGCTGTACCTGTTCCTCAGCTTTAACATTGAGCTCATCACAGCCGACCAGCTCCAGCACCTCCTCCGTCCTCAGACTCAGAAACTCTTCTGATAATGAAACCTCCACAAAGTGCTGGTGCAGGAAGCTGCTGGCTGAGTCGTATAGAGTCGTGCACATCATGGTTTCTGCAAACTGACGGACTCCCAGGCAGTTCTTTGGATGTAGCCTGAAGACCAGGACACAGACCAGCCTTTATTTAGAGTTTCACTGCTCACTTGTAAATTAGAATCTCCTAAATCTGCAATTTGGGTTCGACTTTAAGAAGGAGTAAAAACTATTTTCATTATTTATGACATAGGAGAAGAACGCGTTAGGACACAGAAGGACAGAAAGATACTGTGTGGACAAAAAGGACAAATCATGCTCTGAAGACGAGGAGCTGGAACATAAATGTTGAATGTTCTGCACCTTATCAGCCAACAAACCCACACACAGTCTCGCAGCGATGAGGGCAGAGCTGCTTGGACCCAACGGACGAGCTCGGATCAAACGCCCTCTGGTTTTATGACCTAGCAGGTTAAACGTCTGAGTTCTGACCGTGTGCACATGCTTTAACCAACCCCCACGTGAACTACATTAAACTGACTCACCTCTCCTGCAGGAAGGAGCAGCAGGCGTCTTTAACATTCTGCAGCTGCAGGAAACTGGACCCGATCAGGAGGGACTGGACGTTCTGCTGGTCTATCGCAACGTGGCCACTGTAGGCGAAGTTTATCAGAGCCTCCAAAGCGCTGCAGGGGCAGACAGGCACTGGTCACACCGCTGTCAGGCTGTAAGACGGTACCTGGACAGGTGCCACAGGTGTGTGGTCGTGCTGTTGTACCTGGGGTCCATGCCCTGCATCAGGATCTCGTCCTGTTTACACTCAACCATGTCATTGGTAAACATTGAGTGAAAGTACGGGATGGAGGCAGCCAGCACGATCCGGTGGGCGCTGAACTTATGGTCGCCAACCTGCACACAGGAAGCGTGACTGCTCTTTTCAAAGGCATCATTATTAATACGGAACAATTAATGCGATGTCGCGACACGACGACCACACAGGAAGTTTTAAATACAGGACATGTGGGACTAGTTAACCTCAGACCACCTGCAACAACTAATCAGCAGGTCAGAGGTCAGCGCCGTCAGCTTCTGAAATGACAGTAATGACGTCACCAACGCCCGTGTGAGCTCATTATAGCAATAATCCGCTGTCTGCGTCTGCTAGCCAGGTTAGCTCTGAGCTAGCCTCCCCTGACAGCTAGCTGCTAGCTAGCATCTTAACTTCAGCATCTCGTGTTGTACCTTGAGTGTGACGTCGCAGAGTTTACCCTGACGTCGTATCTCCTCCATGACAACATAACCTCGTGTCGGCAGGTCATGCACCGAGAAGTGAACCAAATCCTCAAGCTCTTCGCAGAGAACGTCTCCCATTGTCGGCAAGAGCGGCGGCGCGGCACGGACTGAGTCCTCCGAGCCGCCGTAGTCAGCCAGACGCCGGCATCCGCTCCGCCTTCACAATAAAACACCTTTGTGCGGAGACAACCGCGGTCAAAGCGAACACGTTCATCAGATTAAACCAGATGGAAGCTGTAAAGTTTATTGACCAGGTTAGTGCTTCCGCTAATAGTACTTGTCTTTCGAAATAAAAGTCAGGCCAGGCCGGAAACAAGTTATTCAATATTAAACATAGTTTTACTTTTTTACAGCATTTCAGGGTCGTATGTTTTTATATAGAATTGTAGCAAATTATGTCTTTTTTCTACTTGGTGACTTCACAGTCATATAATCAGGTTCATAATAATTATATTCTCATGCATAAGGTTTATTGGTAGATGTATCTGCTGCTCATTTCAGCTGTTAACTCAGTGTAGTTATAATAATAACAACCCGTGACAAGTGTGACAAAGACAAAAACGATTTCCATATACCTCAAAATGGACGTATTTATAGTTGATGTACTACATAAACATATACTGTATATAACAAAGTCACAAATGTTCAATATGTAGAAGGTATCTCTAAACAAACATTTACACAAACGGGGATTCTAGAAATCCTGTTTTTATTTAATGTTTTAAAATCTCACAACCTTTTGTTTGAAGTCATATCTTTAGTGATGTCATAACTTTAAAACAGCTGACAGTTTGTAGAAAATTAATGTTAAAAGTTTCAAGGTTGCTGAAGATGACATTACTAAACTCTTTGTTATATTAAATAACAAAGTTTTAATATAAAACCCAGTAAAACAGAATCATAAAAAAAAGTTTATTCACATATTTTGGTGTTTGACCTTTAAAACCTGAAGAACACCTGAACAAACCAACAGCCTCTGAAGCTTCGTGTCTGAAGATGATCAGCATTGGGAAAATACTCCGAGAACGTCACAACCTAACTTCACAAGGACAACATGGACAGGACTTGGATTGAAGTTGGATGGTGATTCGTTGCCACACTGAGATGACAACGTACAGATGTACTTGCTGTTTTAGCATTAGAAAATCAAACTGGTATAAACGTTTATGTTTCAGCTCTAACTCGTTTACAACCTGCTCATCACTTACCTAGAGGACGTACTGTCCCTGAATGCGGCACAAGTGTTTAAACGACGTGATCATGGCTCCAGGCGTGTTTACACATCATACTGGAAGGATGCAGCATGAGAGGTGGTCCACACTGGCCTGCAGCAGGCTCCTTGCTGCAACTTCAGTATAATTTAATAAAACAACACATCAACAGTGACAAAGAATAAAGTTTTCATGCCAAACCCAAGACAGTCAGATAATGTGACAGAAAACACACAAGCTGAAATTATTTGTTTTGTTCATGCATTAAATTAATTCAAACAGCTCATACTCAACTCTTTGTAACTGAATGTGAGAACAGGAGGGTTAATATGCACAGAAGTTAAATGTCTGCGGTTTGGTCAATTACTGCAAACTTCTAAGTTTACAATGATAAACTGAAACTATGAGGCATTAAAGAGAAAGTGAAGTTCTCCTGTGTGAGTAAAAACTCAAATCAACTTCTTCAATCACAACAGTTGTATTGATCTTTTTGTTCATTTGTTCTGAACTGGCTCTAAGATGAGCTCCAGCTTGCAGGTCTTCAGAAGCAACGAGGAGCAGGAATGGAAACTGTCAGGGACTTGGAGGAAAACATAAAAACACCAGAATGGTCCTTCAAATGCTGAACAGAAACAAACAGAAGAAGAAGAAAAGTTTCCCCAGAAGCAAACACTGATATAAAACTCACAGGTTAGAAAGAGGCCTCTATTCTACGCCGAGTTCACATGGTTCTGTGTGTGCGTGCATCAGTTCTATGCCGACAGGTCGCTGGTCTCAAAGCGTTCTTGGTCGTATGCCTCAGCCACCACCTTACGTCCTCCAAACCAGCGGTGGTTGAGCGCCTGAATGGCTCGGTTCATCTCAGACACCTCAGAAAACTCTACGAAGATCTTAACAATGACGTCGGCGTCATCCTCCTCACCCTGGCGTTCTTGGTAGATGATGACACGCTTCACCTGGCCGAACTTCCCGCACTCCTCTGTGACCTCGCCCTCCAGGTCGTCGTCGATGTCATCGGGACCAACCATGTTCCTAAGGACCATGACAGTCGACTGCTAACAGAGAGCGACAGGGAGAACAATCACCTTATCAAAGACAATGTTCTACAGTTTGCTCCAGAATCAACATGAACAAGTTCTAGTTCTAATGTGGTGAAGAACATTAAAACCAAATCTGCACAGTTCCATTAAAAACAACGGTCCTGTTCATTTGGTTACTTACATGTTTGCATTTATACAAATACTTCGTAATAGTAAACAGCACTTCAAGCAGTACACTCTACGCATCCCAAACCCATCTAATAGTGCCTTGCTCCAGGGGAGGTAGACATCCGGGTCCTGAATCCCACCTCTTGCTTGCGGAGCAGCTTCCTCATCACCATGTGCCTGGCGCTGCTGCCGCTGATGCTCATGTGCTCCTGTTCACTGAGCGGCTCCGTGGTTCCGTCCTGCTGCACCTCCTGATGTCGCTCCTCGTCATCCTCTTTCTTTTTCGCCTCAGAGCCGAAGGACGCTACAGATGCCGGTGGCGTCGCCAGCACCGGGTTCACCAGACCTACCTGAGGCAGGCCGGGCCGAACCGGCGTCACCCCTGAGAAAGACAGGAAGCAGGAAGAACAGAACGGTCAAATGGGCGGCGGCAGTCCAGCCACAGGGTGGCGCCCTCTGAGACTGGTGCTCTGGTTTAACAAGCCTATACAGCCCTGCTGACAAGGTGGCAGAGGTGCAGCAAGGAAGGTGTAACGTCACCTCCCAGCAGTTGGATGTAACCAGGTGCACAACCTGCTTACATTCAGACCTTTAACTCTGAGCTGTGGCCATGTTCAGGTTGATACTCATGTTCAGACTCATACTTACGATTGGTGCAGAATAATCTCAGGAAACGGGAGCTTTGGATGTTTTGGATGTCATGCTAACAGGACCAAATGAGGATGAAGAAACCTAACTGACCCCAAGTTATATGTGATGGAATGAATCCACAAATCACAGTATCTGAGACTCACTGGCCAAAAGGATCAAGGGGCTATGTCTAAGGGGAGGGGCTAGAAACAGTCCTCTTCACTGGGAAGGGTTAATAGGTCACCGTCGGTACAGACGTTGGGGGCAAGAGGGGAATGGGGAAAAAGAAAACAAAGAGAGAGAGAGAGAGAGAGACAATAGAAGAGAAAATCTATTAGTGGAGACGCCTGAGACGAATCAACAGCAACAACAACTGGAGCTCAACACCTGCACACAGTCCTGAAGGACTCATGAAGTCCACACACAGTTATCTAGTTCCAGCTGTTTATGGTTCTTTCCTTCAAAGGTTCTTCGCTCTTCTTTCTTTTGTTTTGTGAGCAAACCTCGCCCTGTTTAACAGATCCACCTTTTCAGACTGTTACGGAGTTTCCTGCTTCACCACAACAACGTACATATTATACATTTATATTATGTCTGTGGAGGTTCTCATTCATCCAGGTGAAGTTGTCTGAAGGTTGAGTCCTGGCAACTGGATTCTTCTAGTGAGTAGAAACGTTTCTCCATCTGTCCAGGAGGCTTCTTCAGTCTGTGGGAAGTTGGTGAAGACACTGATTTATCCTCCAGTTTGGTTTCACTCCACACTGTGTAGAATGGGTTGGTTATGTGAACAGAGGGGTGTGAGGGTAGTGAGTAGGTGACTCCTCAACTACCGTGACTCCTCCTCCAACCATTACAGGTCGTTAAGCGTCTCCTTTGTGGGGACGTGTGAAGTGGTCTTGATCTTCCTTCATAGTTGAAAGGGCAGCAGGTAGATGGAGACATGTTGTGTCTGAGGCCTCCACCTCTGTAGAGGGAGGGGCTGTTCACCTGGACATGTAAAGCTTCTCTGACGCCTCGTTCAAACCACCTTCTTCTCTGTCCATGTGAACGTTGTTGTCTTCAGTGGCCTTTGTCTTTTAGGTGGAGACACACGGCAGATACTGGTCCTGACGTGTTGTTCCTCCTCTGCTGGTTCATCCTCTTGTGTAATGGCTGTTTGGTTTCACCAGTGTCTAGTTCAGAGACTCTTCACTGCATTGAACTGCATTTACTATGTTGCTCCTCTTATGTTTTGGTGTCGGGTCCTTTGGATGCACAAGCTTCTGTCTGAGGGTGTTGGTTGGTTTGAAGTAGACGTATGTTGTATGTTGTAGTTTCTAAAAATCCTTTTAAGCTTTTCAGACACTCCGGCCACGTAAGGAATGACCAGATTCTTCCGTTGGCTCTGGGTGTCAGGCTGTTCCGTTGTCCTTGTTCTGGGCTGAGACGCAGCCTTGTTGAAGGCCCATCTGGGGCCACAGGTCCTGAGAGCTGCCCTTAGATGCATGTTCTCCTTCTTCTTGCCTACAGTGGAAGTGGGAATGTTCTCCGCTCTGTGGTTCAGGGTCCTGATGACTCCTAGTTTGTGCTGCAGGGGGTGATGAGAGTCAAACAGAAGGTTCTGGTCTGTGTGGGTGGGTTTCCTGTAGATTTCTATATCCAAGCCGCCGTCCTTCCCTCTGATGACTGCTCAGTCCAGAAAGGCCAGTCACCAATGGGTTGGAGAGCTTTCTTCTCCACTTCTTCCATGTATAGGTTGGCCACAATAGGTGACACAGGAGAGCCCATAGCGCAGCCTCTGTCTGTAGACGTCCCCTCTACAGCTGAAATGTGTGGTGTTAAGGCACAAGTCCAGGAGTGAACATATCTGACCCCGGATAAGGTTGCTGTCCTCTTCCAGTCTTTTCCTAACAGCTGTTAGAGCATCGCTGGTGAAGAGTGATGTAACATCAAAGGAAACCATGGTTTCATCCAATTCCAGTTTCAGTCCTCTGACCTTGTCTACAAATTCCTCTGAGTTTCGGATGTGATGGTCCGTGTGTCCAACCAGAGGTGCCAGGATAGGGGCCAAGTGTTTTGCAATGTTGTATGTGACCGAGCTGATGCTGCCGATTATGGGTCTGAGCGGGGCTCCCTCCTTGTGGATCTTAGGGAGTCGTAGATGCAGGGAGTGGCCTCTCCAGATACAGGCGATAGTAAGTCATCCTGTCGATGGTCTGCTCTGATTCCAGCTCCACCTGGACAGGTGGTGAAACGTTTCTACTAACTAGAAGAAGTCCTGTTGCCATGACTCAACCTTCAGACATATTTATATTATATTAATATTTGTTCTATGCATCTAATTTTATTTGTTACCTTATCTACAAGTTGTTCACATCTTATCTTGTTCAAATGTTTTATTTATTTATACATGTTCTCATTTGTTATTTTGTTTATACATTACGACATCATTGACTTTTTGGGATTTGTGTTATTGTTTCACGTGTTGGTATCAACTTGAAGATGGATCAGTTCATCTGGGTTTCTTCACACTGAGGCTCATCTTGTCGTTTTGTGTTGTTCTCACACGTAATTTTTGAATGATGCAAAAACTTTATTTTATTTATGAAAGGAATTTGACACTTTAGTTGGTCGTCCCTGACACAAAAAGAAAACCACCTGTAGACGGCACCTTATTAATTCAGCAGAACCAACTGGAAGCGGCAGTAAGGTAATAAAATGGAAATCTGCAGGTGTGTCAGACACTGTGGGAGGAGCTTGAAAGTTCGACCAGGAAATATCAGACCGAACCTGCTGTGATAAATACAAACGGATTCTGATTGGCTGGTCGCTGTCGATTCGGTGAGGGGATGTGTGGGTGGGGACTGTGTTCCTACCTGTGATGACACCTGGAGCCTGGGCAGCCATGACAGCCTGTGGAAGTCCTCCCAGCTGCTGAGACAGGAGCGCTGGTCCAGCCAGAGCACCAAACACAGAAGCTCCGACTGCATCCTGAATGACAGAAGACAAGAAATTCTGTATTTTTGATCATTTGACTTGGACGACTTCACCAGAGAAAGAACCAATTGATTCGGGACCTACCTGAGCAGTAAGTTTGGCAGTGGCGGCGGAGGCAGCGGCAGCAGCAACGGCAGCGGCAGCAGGGAGTCCTCCGGGAGCGGTTGGAGTGAGGAGAGGCATGGGTGGAGTCACAGCCTTCCCCACCCGCAGGTACTGACCCCCCAGGTCAAACAGATTCATGGAAGCCACGGCATCCTGAGCAGACTGAGCCTTGTCATACTCTGCAGACCAAAACCACAGAACCATCAGAATCCCCCAGACACGAAGGAGATCTGGATTCTGGATTGCAAATCAACAACAACACTGCTGGAACACAGTCTTTTCAGGCTCAGCGGTGACCTGAGTTTCAGCGACGGCCCACTGTATGGGCTCCGATGTCTGCAGTGCTCACCGATGAAGCCGTAGCTTTTATGCCGGCCGGTGGTTGGCTCTCGGGCCAACATGCACGACTTGATTTTCCCGAAGGCCTCGAACACGCTTTTAATGTCGTCGTCCGAGAGGTCGGGATGGACCGAGGCCACATAGATCCTGTTAAAGGCTCGGGCCTCCTCCGCCAGCTGGTCGATGATTGGCTGAGCCTGGCCAATGTTACTGGGCCTCCCCACCTGACAATTGGAGGGGAAAAACAGAAACCTGTTCATCACTGTTTGAGCTGGTCAGTGGCCGTTTAAACTGGACGCACCTTGATGTTCCTGCCTCCTAAGACGACAGAGTTCATCTGCTCCAGAGCAAGCTGAGCCGCCTCAGGCATCTCGTATTCCACAAACGCAAAACCCTGCAGACACACACTAGGGTTTAATTCAGCTCATGACCTTTACGGGTCTAATTTTTTTAACAGTGTCTTCAGCAGCTGTGGAACCTTGTGTTTCATGGTGACAGAGTCCCAGGACATGTCGATGCTTTTGATTGGTCCAAATGGAGCAAAGGCTTGTCTGATTGTGTCCTCCCCCAGCTCGTAGTAGATGGAGCCGACATAGACTCGGCACATGATGGCCAGAGCTCTCTGACGCTGAGCTGCTACCTGCAACACAGAGGTTAGTCCCGCGGATATTCCACAGTCCAACTGAAAAACACAGACGAGGACCCGCTGTGGTGTGGGGGCCTGACAAAGACGGATGGAGACACCGTCCAGTCATCACTGACACGTGCATGTGTACTTGAAAATGTGATGATGCGTGAATATGTGTAAAAAGATAATTAGGCTGCTATAATTAAATCAAGGCAAACTGCCAGACAGACCATTGAGGACCCAAGGTATGGACTTGGCTCAAACTGACTTTCAGTTCATCCGCTGTTTCTAATAAACATCTAATAATAAAAAATTCTAATAATAAATTTGTTACTCACCAAACCACAATAATATGAACAGCAATCTTCATAAAACTAAGCCTGGTGGTAACTGTGATTAACATTTGAATTCATGAAAATACTTGAAATAAATAAGACGTGGCAAACGTAGACAATTTAAAATCAATTTGATGCAGAATAATAGAAAAGATTAATTTCTAATAGAACAGGCAGCTGAACTAAAAGATGAGTCACTAGAAGTAACTTATCCTGGACGTTAACCTGCTCTGGACCAGGATACGCTCATGGAACAAATCTCCATAGTAATTTAATTCATCTTCCTTCAATCTGCTTTTGTCCAGCTACGTCTGGGTTAAATGAACCCAGGACAAGTGTTTAACCACAAGGCAACACAGAATAAATCTCCATGGTAACTAGATTGGGCTTAACTGATCATGCAGGGTAAACGGTTAATCCTGGTTTACTCCCTGAATGGTTTTGTGCAAAACCCATCTGACTCCGGATCAGACAAAAAACTCCAACGTACCGACTGCAAAGGAGACAGAGCGTCTCCCAGACCCATCGTCAGAGACGCCATCTGAGACAGAGACAACATCCGTCAGGTTTCAGCAATAACAATTGTGGTGCAGGTTGAACATGTTTCCACTCAGACAATAATAATAATAATAAATGCTGGTCATTTAGTTACCTGGAGGCTGGTGAGCTGCTGCTGCTGAGCCAGAGTCTGTTTGACCAAGACACTTTTGATGCTCTGCTCCATTGCATACTTTTTTGCCTGCAGGCAGAAAACAGTCAGTCACAGAAGAGAACCACCTCCGGTTCCCATTTCACTGACTTGAAGTAATTCCTTTAAACCAAAGCAAACACAAGTTCTCAGTTTGCTTCACATTGACAGCGATGTCCCGCTAGCCAGTCGCCACAACATGAGCAGAACAAACTGGCAGCGTTCTCTAAATTGCTCCCAGTTCATTTGCTGGAGGATAAAAAATACAATACGCCTCAGTAAAACTACTTGTACTTTCACAGTAAAGGTTTCACTGAAAGCTTTCTTCATGTTCTCAGCAGCTACAGTACTTCAATTTCACTTCAACATGACGAGATTTACTTTACACACAGTTTGAGGCACGTTCCTAAACAGCCGGCGTGCGCTTTACCTTCTGCAGGGCCTCCTGCTGGTTGGGAGTGAGCGGCGGCAGACCCAGCTTAGTGGTGGTGCTCTGTCCATTCTCCATGATGAGAGACGGCCCTCCCTGTCACCACCAGCAGTAGGTGAGGAAATCAAACGCACCCTGGTCACTCAACAGCCTAACAAGGCCCCAGAGGTCAGGGGCCCCTGGAGGAGCCTCTCATCACAACGACTCCTCTCTCCTGATGCCACAGGCACAAACTGTGATGTCACCTCAGAAACCAACCAGCTGCAGAACCTCTGCCCTCACACATCTGGACATTAACCCTCATAGCGGCCTGAGCTTCTACAGCAGCGTTCGGTGAAGCCAAATCATTAATTGTATGTGTTATGTGCACAGTCATCTGACAGATGCAGAAGGTCTGGAAGATGAACTGTTGCTGTGGACATGACCTGCGAACAGCAGTGTTTTAAAAGTCCCTGAACAACTGCGATGAGCAGAGTGTGGTTCACCGTGAACACAGCCTGTAGCTCCAGCCTGTGGCTTTATAAATCAGGATTAATACGACTGTAAGTCACCTGTTCAGGTGCTTTACCCGTAGGAAACGTAGGCGGATGGTTACTCCGTTAGCTTAGCGCCAACAAACAGAACACTCCAGAACTTCTTTGCTGTTACAGTAGCTTAGCTCATCTACTCCGAATCAATTCTGATATTAATCTGATCACGGTCAACGTTAACTAGTAATCTGGCGAGTAACCTGCCTCACTGATTCCTCCATGTGTGTTTTTGTTCTCAAGTCATGCGGTTTAAGTTGTGAGCACACAGTCCTCCTGTTAGCATTAGCTTAGCATCTCTCCCTTAGAGCAGGCAAACGTGATGGTTCCTACCGCAGAAACCGCCGCCGCCATCCAGCGCCGCTGCGGCTCTGGCACCGTTTCCTTCTTTCACTCGGGCTGAATTCGGATTTTAATGTTTTACTGTCTGACGTCTCAGCTCGATTCAGCTGCGAGACCAGCGGCGAGCCGCCATACGCCACTTCCTCTGAGACGAGGTTCTCAAAATAAAAGACTTTGTGTGACACAGGTTCTCCAAATAAAAGACTTCTGACTTTTGAGAGGTTTCACAGCAGGAGCTGCTTAAGGAGACTTTTCGGCCTCCTTCTCATCAAAGCGAGCCGCTTATAAATGCAAACATGAAACCGCAGACCAGCAGCGGTTCGGTCAGTCCTGCCCCCGAGGACCCGGTTCTGGAACCCAACACTAGAACAGCAAAACGCCTCAGCCCCGGTTTACTCAGATCGACTGGTCAGTGTCTGGATGTTACACTAACAAGCATTTAGTGAACATATGTTTTGCGGTTTTTACTCGCTCCTTGACTGATGGTTGATGTTATGACGACATTTCTTAACGTGACCAATCATTTCCTGACCATCACTGGCTGCAGGTCTGCGTTTCGCTCAGAGAACCAACCTCATCGTCTGATGATAAAAACAAGTTCTCTGAAACCACAGAATTCGCCCCAACATTCATTTCAGGAAGAGTAAGAAAAGCCGACACACAGTCAGTGTTCAAATGTGTGTTTTCTACATTTTGTTAAAACAGAATCTCATCCATCAGCAGGTGGTTCTATTGACGAATAGATGCAACGATCTGTAGCAGTCAGGAGCTCTAGAACCCGTGGCAGGACATCTATGTGTACGGAGCAGTGTACGCTGAACACCTCTCCCAGGACAGAACAGAGGTTTGTGTATGATGTGAATCACATTGAACCCTGTTAAAAACCTTGCAGAGGAACAACAACAACAACGTCTCACAACTCTGCATCACAATCCTGCCACACTTCCCATCTGTTGTATGATCTAGATCATTTCTAGACCTTGAGTCCCTTGTTTGAGCAAATGCTTTAATTTCTCAGATGGAAAATGCATCATCTGGAACAAATGTTAAAGCAACAAGAGTTTTGAGATGGTTCTACAACAAGCGACTAAAACACTGAGAAGTTGTACAGTTATCTGCAAAGAACATTTCTGTCTTACTTCAGGTATAACTGATTCTATAGTATGCTGACAAGATACTGACTTGTCTAGAACTAATGACCTAGAACCCTGAGAAACATGACGAGAAGTTAACACAAATATATCGGGCAACAATTAGTGAGGCTGATGATAGAACCCAGACCGACAGAGCATTCTGGAATTGAGATGGTTCTAGACCTCACAGACTAAATGAATGAGGTCACTGCAGAACAATGGAAACTGAAAACATTGAACAACGGGGGTCATAGTTTAACTTGGTGGTAGAAACCAAATACCCAGAAGAACCTTTATAGGTTAAAGGATCAGTGTGGAAACAATTGTGAGAGTGTAGAGCTCTTGATGGAAGTTCTAGACCTTCTAGCAGCTTGGTCTACATTTGCGACTGCAGATCTCAAAGCCTGTTTAGACACACGGGAGGGATGGGTCCATATCTGCGGTGGTGGTAGAACTGGACAACCATCAGTTTCTAGAAGGGTATTCCACCAGAGATTTGGCGAGCCACCTGCTCATCCTGGGTCTCCTTGTCCTTCCTCTCCTGGTTCCAGTCCTTCAGACCCTCCGGCAGCGTAGTGTCCTCGTCCTCCCCTCCAGTTCCCTCTACAAACTCTTCATATGTCGACTTCTCTGCAAAAGGACGTTTCCCTAAAAGCTCCACCATGTCGTTCTTATCCAGAACCTCCTTCTCCAGCAGTCGCAGCGCCACCTGGAGCACCACAGGTGTAAAAAGAACAGGGTCAAAATGTGCATGAAGTACATGCAATTACTGAGAATGACATAGAAGCTTAATGTGGAGTAAATGTGTGACATGTTGTGAAAAAATTGGCAGTGGCTCAAGAGGTAGAGCAGTCGCCCCATCATAGGATCCACGGTCCAGTTCCCGGCTCCGTTGGCCATTTGGCTTTGTGCTAGATACAGAACCTCAAGTTGCCCTGAGGTGTCCATTTAAGCTGCTTAGCAGCTCTGCCATTGAACTGAATGCTGGTCCTGCTTTCCAAAGTCTGAAGAAAGAATCTGCAGAGAACAGTGTAGAACCTCTTTAAGGAGATCTAGACCTCTGGTACCTTTTCAACCTCTGGCTTCTTCTCTTTCAGCAGCTGCTGGGTTCTCTGGTAAGCCTCGCTGATGAGAGTTCGGACCTCACTGTCGATGAGGCGAGCCGTGGCTTCACTGTACGGTTTCTCCAGAACCATTTCACCCTGCCGAGGCAGGTCGAACGACACCTGACCCACCTTGGCATTCATCCCAAACTGAACAATCTGCAGCAAAACAGAAAAAGCAGAAGGTCTGACAGACAACAACACAAACAGAAACAACACTCAGAGATCCCGTGGAGAAACGGATACCAATCGAGGTGCAACTACTGGTTCGTGGCATCTGTGGCTAAACAAACGTTCTGAAGCGTATGGACCTGCAAAGAGCTGGTGTTACTCTGGACCTGGTATCCTAATGAAGAGCCAGTTCTTGGCTGCAGATAGAGGGTCAATATAAAGCACTGGATTTTAAACCAATAACAGGTTTGAAGGCAATGGGGGAACAGAGAATCTGACCTGTGCATAGGCACTTTGGGTGACTTTCCGGAGGTCGTCCTGGGCTCCAGTAGTGATCCGTCCGAAGAAGATCTCCTCCGACACTCGTCCTCCTAGAGTCATACACATGCGGTCCAGTAGCTGCTCTTTGGTGTACAGGTACTGCTCTTTGGGCAGGTACTGAGCGTAACCCAGACCCTTTCCTCTGGGGATGATGGACACCTGAACAGGTAACAACGATTTCAGGTATGACCTTCCTAACAATCTGACTACTAAGGTAATGGTTTGGGCAGAGCTACGTCAAAACAGTCACTCGGTCCCTCCTTCACCTTCAGCAGCGGGTCTGCGTGCTCCAGGAACCATCCGGCAACAGCGTGACCAGCTTCATGATACGCCACCGTCTTCTTCTCCTCTGGCTGCAGGACCTGAGTCTTCTTCTCCAGACCTTAAACAAGGACATGGGTACATTTACAAAGGTTTACACCAGTTGTGACTCTGCAGCTGAATCCATTCATGACAACCACAGTGTGACACTGGCCCCACGCCAAACTCGGATTCACCTCCAATGACCCTCTCGATGGCCTGTTCAAAGTGTTTCTGATTAATGGCGTCTGAAAGGTGGCGCGCAGCAATCAGAGCAGCCTCGTTACAGACGTTGGCGATGTCGGCACCTAACAGGGAGACAGAAAAACCATCAGAAGGTGTCTCTGGGTTGGCGAAGGAGAAATAAAAAACGGTTTACCTGAGAACCCAGGTGTTAGGGCAGCCATCTTCCTGGCAAGTGCGTCTTTGTCCATGCCGGACTCAAGCTTCAGAGGACGGAGGTGAACTTTGAAGATGGACGCTCGCCCTTTAATGTCAGGAGGACCTGAGACGCCAGAAGACAGATATTAGGGACAACATTTCTGCAAGCATAATGAAAAACATACACCAAAGCTCCAGAATCAAACCTGGAGCTCGTGTTACAACAGGGCTTCGGTAGATCCGATTGGTTTGCTTTGGGACCTGTTGTCCACAACCTGTCAAACTGCAAAAACCACACCAGAATAACGCGTCCTTGTGAACAAAAAGTAGTTCTACACCAACGTGTTGTCATCCGAGCTTCTAGGCTCAGACCCACAGGACTATAAGGATTTATTTTAGATCAGTTTTCTCTTCAGCAGACAAAACATATAATATATACAAATATTATATGCATATAATTCATGTAGATTCTTTAAATAATCATTAATTACATAACCAAAATGATTACTTGGTCCTTCTGATTAAAATTTATATCTATTGTTGCTTTCTTTTTCTGCAAATGGTAAAATATTTCAATCGTGTTAAATGTATTGATGCTTCTCTTTGTTCTGAATTTCTCACCAATGTAAATCTGTCTGTCGAATCGCCCTGGTCTCATCAGGGCTGGATCCAAAATGTCCGGTCGGTTGGTTCCTGCTAGAACCACGACATTGGTCGCGGTGTTGAAGCCTAAAGACGAGACAGCAGATGAGCGTTAAAGTCCCCATTATATTATCCAGGGTGGTTATATGCAGGAGTTTAGAAGTGCATGTTGTTTAGACTCCAGTCTCAGGACGGTCGTTCCAGGATTTTCCCCCCGTTGTGACGCCATAAAGGAATCAATGAATGAGTCCTTCTGGCTCTGGCCAACCACCGTCCACCACACCAGTGCTGCGCCCAGGTCTCAGACACTGGAGACGTCCTTATAATGATTTGCCATGACCAAAGGTCCTGTCTACATGAAGCAGACATGGTGGGAGATCTAGCTCAGAACCAGTTGTGACAGAGACAGGATGCGAGTGCATATATGAACAAAGAGCAGTAAAACACAGGGGGACCAGACTCTTCAGATCAGTGACAGGTCAAGGTGGTTGTAGAGGATCATTTCCAGCAGTAGGGATTCAAACATCAGAGAGGATCAAATTACACCCAGAGACTTGTCCTCCAACCAAGGCGTTCTCCCATCACCCACCGTCCATCTCCACCAGCAGCTGGTTCAGCGTGTTCTCCTGCTCGCTCTGTCCCCCGAAGTTTCCACGTCCTCGCTTTCGTCCAACGGCATCAATCTCGTCAATGAAGAGGATGCAGGGAGCGTTCTTCCTTGCCATGACGAACAGATCCCTCACCTGCATGACAACAGGGTGTTACGTCATATTGGACACGGTGAAGGTGGATCATTACAACTGAATCAAGGGAGAGAAAGGAAATAAAGACTTTAGTCAAAGGCCCAGCGAGTCATAAACAGCCACTAGGACACTTGGAGCATGCGAGCTGCACATGTGAGTGCGTTCTCCTGCACGGACAGGACAGCCAGCGGCTCCAGGCAGCTCCTCTGTTTGATGAGTTTTTTGATGATGGCACTAATTACACCATGTGAACGGTAATGTCCGTTTGAAGGCTGCATGTTGGAATTAACAACCGCAACGTCCAGACAAGTTCTATCGAACATCGTCAGGACTGCATTTTTGTTTCGTTCATATAAGCAGTGAATAGACCAACACGGATTGTTCTGTCAAACAAAACACAACAGTATCATGAGAAACCACCCTGGTGTAGTAAACCGTCCTCACTCTGGCAGGGCCGACACCAACAAACATCTCCAAGAACTCAGATCCATTAACTGTGATGAACGGGACGTTGGCCTCGCCTGCCGTCGCTTTAGCCAGGAGAGTCTTTCCTGTTCCTGGAGGTCCGGTCAGAATGGCTCCCTGCAAACAGAACACACCGACATTACTATAACATGCCTCCTACATGAAGACACGGGATTAAAGGAAAGATCCAGGCCATCGCCTCACAGGCCTTCACATGCCAGCACCTGCAGGGCCTTTCATTCTGAACGTCCAGGGCACATCTAAAACCCTAAACTCCACCACCAGATCTACGACCCTCTTTTTACCACATGCACACACACCTAACCTTTGGGATTTTGGCTCCCAGGTCCTGGTACTGTTTAGGGTTCTTCAAAAAGTTGACAAATTCCATGATCTCTAGTTTGGCCTCCTCGCAGCCGGCTACATCTTTGAACTTCACATCGATCTCGTCCTTCAGGATCTTCGCTGTTGTCTCACTGACACTGAACAGCCCCCCCATCCCTCTGCCCGGACGGCCTGCCCCCGCCGGGCCTCGCCGAAGCATGAACAGCAGGAAACTGATGATGAGTACTGTGGGGAGCATGCTCAGTAGAAAGGTCCTGCAAAGACGTGTAAACAGCCAGTTAGAAAGCAGAGCTCGTTCAGAGCGGCGGGTGTGTCGGCCAGAACCTCACCCGTCACTCTCGGTGGAATAAACAACGGGCAGCCTGTTCTCTCCCTCGATGCCGAGCTCGTACTGAGCTGTCTCCAGGTTCCTCTCGAACGTATCCACACTGCCGATGTTGAACCACACGTACTGCTACAACATACAAAAAGACAGACTCCTGCTTCAGCCTTTCAAAACAAACCTAATTTTCTGGTAAATTACTGAGATCAATTCAGTTCAGGTTAGTTTATACGACACCAAATCTCAACAAACGTCAATGACTTGACATTTTATTGAACAGCGTGTCTCACCCCGTCCACCGGCGTCTTCCCTGGAGAAAAAACCACTTTGACATAGCGTTTGTTGATGACTTCTAACCGGTCAACCTGGTGAGACAACAAACAACATGAATGAAAGAACAGGTTTCTCTACTGGATAAACAAGTAAAACACATAGCTTCACATTTTGGTTTTTTAATTATCTCCTTGTTTTCAGTTACTAAAAAGCCCCCATTATGCTAATAGAGAAGAATATTGGACCCGTATGTTTCGATAAGGTGATCTGCTCCCTGGCTTCGGGCCCTCTGGCAGAGCCAGCGGTTTTCACGGTGGTCACACAGCACAGCTACCGCGCTTAACGTAACAATGAAGTCCAACAGCTCCTCTGAGTCAAGCAACACTGTGACTAGAGCGACAGCTGGTTTGACCACAGAACTGTGACGGGTTTGTCGTGTGCTGCAGCAGCCATTCACGTTTCTCCCAGAGCACAGTAGCTGTGCTGTGCCCATTCTATCCCAGGTTTAGTTTGTCTTGGCCGGTGTCTGGACCTAGTTCAAAATGGGGCTGGATGATGACAGACCCTAGTCTACGTCGACAAGCTGTAAGAATTCTCAACAGATCGTTTTGGGAAAGGACTAAGCCAAAGGGAGGAAGTGCGCTGGTACCATACTGGGTGTCCTACAGTCATACAATGAGGACGTCTAAACAGTGGATTTTGAATGATGGTAAAAACATACAGTTTAGAGAAAACATGTCTTGATGGCACATGGTGTGGACCTCACCACGCCTTTTGACAAGTAGTTGTTGACAAAGTCCTTCCAGGTGACCTCTCGTCCTCCGTCCCTAAAGAAAAAATAATAAGTGACGGTGGCCCAGAACGCCAGCCCGCTCAGGACGTACATCCGAAACTCTTTATCATCCCAGGGAACGTCCCCCTGAAACACAAACCGGCAGAGATCAGAACCACAGAGACCAACATCAGACTCAGACTCTTCCCACCACACTAACCTTCTGCAGACGGCTGTACCAGTGAGAGTCCTCCTTACGGCCTCCCTTCTTCCCTCCTCCTCCCCCTGCTCCTCCTCCTCCACTCCCTCCATCTCTCTGAGCGTTAGTAGGTTTCTGTTCTGAAGTAAAGGTAATAGTAAAAACATTAGACACCGATAGTGAACAAGTAGGAACAAACACCACGTGCGTATTACGACACTAAAATAAAACGGAGAAAACAAATACCACACGCCATCAGTCATTCAGACACCACAGCCAACACCTGGTTCAGAGGCCAAGCTGAGCCAGTTTACAGAAACACTTATTCCTAAAGACCTGGCTCTGTCACAATGGAGCCAGGGCGACAGGGTTCTACCTTTAGCTTCAGCTTCATTGTTCTTTGGCGTCTTCTGAGCTTGTGGGAAATATTTATCAAACCCTAAAGAGAAGGAAAAGCTCAGTGAGAATGGTCAACCTTGTATTTTAGCCT
Organism: Macropodus opercularis; assembly: GCA_030770545.1. Taxonomy (NCBI): domain Eukaryota; kingdom Metazoa; phylum Chordata; class Actinopteri; order Anabantiformes; family Osphronemidae; genus Macropodus; species Macropodus opercularis. The sequence continues at coordinate 17,338,992 of CM061105.1, read as the reverse complement.
AAAACCGGGTCTGAGTCCAAAGACCGGTTGGTACCTTTTGGTGGTGTGGAGCTGAGCCTCCTGTAGCCTCCTAGCAGCTGACTCAGCAGGCTCCGCCCACTCGGACCCACCACGGCTGATGAACACCTGGTTACCTGAGGGACACACAACACAGCGTCCTGGGCGAATTAACGAGTAGCTGATTACAAGACGTTTGCAGAGATTCCTGACCGGATCATACGTCACCGCGATGCGAGACCAGGTACCGTTAGCTGGTTCTGGTCGGAGCTTTACGGAAATCCGCAGTACTTTACAGCAGCTCGGTGGCTTCTAGCAGTGCCCCTACTCACAGAGGTCACTGGTCAATGACAGAGCTAACCCCGCGGCGGAGCCGTCACACAGGTGACTCTAGCTGACGTCACATGGCACTCACACCTGCAGGTGACACCGGCCTGACGTGCACCCCGCAGGCCTCGCGATCCCGGTTAGCACGTTAGCATGTTAGCATGTCTCCCACCTACCAGCCTGGCCGGCGCGTTGGAGGGCAGCAGCAGGCGGGACGCGGTCCTGAGCCCGGCTGACAGCTGCAGGTAGCGGTGGGCCATCCTCACCCAATAACACGCTGAAACGTGGGAAACGGCCTTTAAACGCAACTCAAGTTCAATGTTTGCGTTCCGTTATCAGTGCGCAGCGCCATGTTTGCTGAGGCCGCTTCTTCGTTGCCGTTTAAGGGTTTGAGGAGGAGACAGCGCCTCCTGCCGCCGCCTGGCTGCTCGTGCGTCATTATTCCATCTCCACATCTGATTCTTACAGACGTCAGATTGTCTTTGCTCTAATATTAGTGTTTGTTCTCTTCCTGGTGTAGATCTTTTCTTTCAAACACAGAGCAGCTTAGTGTGTGGTTGTACGTTATAAAACAGGATTTACACTTACACGGCAGTGAGTCTTACTGTCTGTTGATGCTCGTGTTGTTCCTCAACACACCTGTCTTTGTTCTTAAAAACGTGTCTGTTAAAGTCCAGTTAATTCCCAGGTTTAACTTTCCACCTGAGTCTGAGTTACATCCACACCAAATGTGATGTCACACAGGAACAATGTACAATTTATTGATTGGCTCCAGTTAAAAGCTGCTCTGTGTGGGATTTGTTGGGTCTAGATGTGTCAGGTCTGAAACCTCAGTGTACAGAGCCTTGAGACAACTGGCGCGATATAAATAAACTTGAATTGATGTGGTGTGGTGGCCAGCACGCTCGCCTCACAGCGAGAAGGTCCCGGGTTCAGCTGGAGAAAATGCTGAAATTGCCCGTAGGTGTGAGTGTGTGCGTGGCTGTGACTTGTGTGTCTCTATGTGTCCAGGGTGAACCTGCCTCTCATAGCCAGCTGGGACAGGAAGCGGTAGGAGATGAATGAATGAATTGAAGAAATGCGGAAACTAAAGCAGAAATAAAAAGATACAGCTTAGTTTACAACCTGGAAAACCAGGGGTTGTAATACCGGTTTGTATACCTTGAGCAGGAGTAAGACTGTGAATTACAGCTTATTAAACTGTTATAATGTGCCTGTTTCATTGCCTACACAAACACCACCGCCAGGTGTCGCTGCAGCGCTGCGCCCCTCCTCCAGGTGCATGTCGGGTAGCTCATGATGGCGTCTGCGGGCTCTGTGGAGGAATGAAGTGGCTGACCGCTGACTGTTTCCCCGGTGAACCCGCACTCTCAGCGGCATCAGGAGTTTCGGCAGAGCGGAGCAGCCGGTCTTACTGAGCTATGAGGTGAACGCTCTGCCGCTGTCACGCACAGTCTAACCCGTTGTCCCGGGGTTTGAACGGTTTAATCACCAGGTTGTCCGGTGGCGGTGCCTGGAGGACAGATTGATGCTAATGTGCTAACACGCTAACGGATTAGCTGGCATTTGCTACGTATTTTAGCTTAGTTATCTGTTTAAACGTGTTGATCTGTGTACGTAGGTTAGCATGTAGCACCTATTAGCTTCACTGCTTCTGTCACGTAACTGTTCAAATGAATCCTTGACGCCCTACAGTTGGCCTGTTTACCAGCCCGCTAGCTGACAGCTGCCGGCTAGTGGTGAACTCAAAACTCATCTGTTTGTTCGACGTATGTGTGAGTGTGGAGGTGATTAACTGGCTACATGCTAACATTAGCCTCTGGGAGGTCGGCTGACAGGTGAGCGGGCCAGGTGGCCGCTGCCGGGGTCAGCTGACACCGGGCGGTCTCTCCCACGGTAAAGTGAACTGTCAGAGCTTCGAGCCGTTGCACTTGGTTACTGCACCTGAAACACATGACGTGTCCCAGGTTTAGTCCTAGTGCATTGGTGAGAAGGCAGGTGTCCACTCGCTCTTTGGGGTATTAAGGGTATTAAAGCTACGATAAACATGATGGGGAGGTAACGGTTGCTCGCGTTCCGTCCTGCAGGACTGGCGCGCTGTGGTCCCCAGACGTCCTGGCTGTTGGACTATGCTGTGTTTGTCCACTGGGTGGCGCCTCCTGAGCCGAGCCCCCCGCCCCTTCGTCTCCATGTACGCCACCCGCCTCTACAGCACGGCAGGGGGAGGAGGTGGGGGAGGAGGCGGAGTTAAACAGGGGCGAAGGGCGGGGCTAGCCATGCTCGAGGCTCCCCACCCCCCTCACCAACACCCGGCTCCACCTCCCCCCACCTATCCAGTGTATCAGGGCCGCCCCGATGCCCCCAGAGGAGCTCACTTCCACCACCATTATCACCCCCATGCCCACCCACAGCCTGCGCACCTGGTCCCGCCCCCACTGCCCCCTCACTACCAGCACCACTTCCACACATACACAGGGGGGGCTATGGCTGGGGGGGGCAGTGGCAGCAGGAAGAAGACGTGGAACTTCATCCACGAGAAGATGAGCTACGACACGTTTTTCACCATGAAGCGCCTGATCGAGCGCTCGCGGCAGCCTGACGAGGTTCTGCGTTGGGTCACCCAAAACCCTGCGAAGATCTCCCACAACCACTACCCCGTCGCCCTGCAGAAGATCGGCCAGCTGCTGCAGGCCGCACCACCCGCGCGGCCGCCGGGGGACGACCCCGAGCCTGCGGAGGGGAGGGATGGACGCCAGGTCCTTGAGCACCAGGACTTCCAGACACTGTGCGATGCCATCGTCAACGACTGCGCCAAGTTTGACAACTTCAGCATCGTCAACTGTTTGTATGCTGTGGCTGCTCTTGGTGAGTTGACACCATCAGGTGGCCCTGGACCTGTTAGTAGCCAGTTAGAGACCACCGTGTACTAACTCAGATAAGACCCAGCCGTCACTGTTGTCATGATCAGTTTTTATTCATGAATCTTCTGTTCTTGTTGTTGTCTATGCTCAGGTCTTCCCAGTGACTCTCAGGTGGTCCAGGTGTTGGAGGCAGAGTCCCAGTCCAGACTAAGCCAGTTTAACCAGAAGGACGTCTCCATGGTGTTCAGCTCTAGCATGAAGCTGCATCCAGGCAGCCAGCACCCTCTGACCGAGGCCTGCCTGGCCGGACTAGAGAAGAACCTGGAGAGGGAGCGCCACCCGCAGACATTGTTCCTGCTGCTGTCGTACTACAGACTGAAGTGGCACTCGCTGCAGCTGCAGGATGCTGCCGCAACCTCTGCTAACAACAATACCAACAACCCCCCCAACCCTGAGCAGCTGCTTACCAACAGGTGAGAATGTGCTGTTTATTGTGGGGGATACTGAGCAGCAAGGTTGAGTAGTGAGTCAAATCAAAAATGACATCTTGCTTCTGCCTACCAGATCTGGAACATGTATTAGTTTACATATGATGTAATGTGCACAGTTAGCAGTAGAGGCTATGGCAGCGACAGATGGAACGGTCAGAAGTTTGGCTTAGGAAACAAGGACTGTTTAGCTGAACATCATTTCTAACACAGCACGGAGCCTAAGAACCTAAGAACTGTTGATGTCTTGATGCGTGTCATCAACCACTGGTCAAAAGCTCCCAGACACATTCAGTAGAGCAGGACCAGTCGCGTCTCGCCTCTCACTTTAAACTCACTGAAAGGTTCTCAGCTCTCAAATCCTATAGAGAACATTGGGCAAAGATAAGCTCCTGTGATTTAGTTGTAGGTAGGTAGGGTTCTAGTAGCAAAAGGTTGACTGAACAAGAAAGAAGGCACAAAGTCATGCCATGAAATAGTGGGATGTAAGTGGATGAGATGAGATGATGTGTGTGAACGTCACCCTTCAGGAAAATCCTGCGTGTGGTCAAACACACTCTGGCCAGCGTCAGTGGGGTTCGTGACCAAGAGATGGCGCTGCTCGACGAAATGCTGTCAGCCTGCACCCGAGAGGCGAGTAACAAGAGCCTGGAGTTAATCTTCAGCTCTCACCTGTTCTACCAGAACCGCCAGGAGAAGTTCATCAGCAGCCTGGCAGGTACGTCATTGGAAGGGGCCAACACACAGGAACAGGCTGTGGGACCACGTTACTGACTCCACCGGAAGCACTGACACTGACGCTCAAATAGCAAAGTCAGAAAATTACTCGTTACAAGCTCGGTAGCTGAAGCTAAATCTGTCAGTAATCACAGAGACTCAAACACTCACTCGGTCCTCGTGAGGCGAGAGACGGGTTCACCCTGGATAGTCCAGACTCAGGGAGAACGTGGATTCTAACCCTGACCTTCCTTCAGTCGACTCCCCTTAGTCCCCGTCCAGCTGCTCAACCTGATGCTGCTTGTTCTGTTGACAAACAAGAAGAAAGCTAACGTCTTTTATGTTTGTCTCCTTTGGTTCCTCTTCACCTAGTTTCAGGGTTGCAGATCAGGATGTAGGCTGTCTTCAAGTAAACACAAGCATCATTCACAAAAACAGCTTTTTTATTGAATATATCTAACATCTGGCTGGTTTGACGTGTGTTAACCTGTCAGACGAGCTGCCAAAGAAGGTGGACAGCATCACTCCCTACACCATGGCCCTTATCGCCAAGTACATCGCTCGCCATCGGCTGAGAGAGACCCGGCTGCTGGACACCATCGCAGACTTCTTGGTGAAGAAGGCAGACTACCTGGACAGCAAGGTAATGATGGGAAAGGCGCTCACATGGTCTTCACTAGGTGTGGACGGGACTGTGCAGGTGTCGTTGTCTCTGTCCTCAGGTGATCCAGAAGCTCGTGTTCCCGTTTAGCAGGATGAGTTACCGTCCATCCAACGAGAAGCAGTTCTTTTCTCGGCTGGAGGAGGTGGTGGAGCTGAAGGCGCTCAGCTCGCCTCTTGCCACCGTCAACATCCTCATGTCCCTTTTCCAGCTGGGACACTTCCCCGGCCTAGTGCTGCACCGCGTCTTCTCCTCAGCCTTCATCAGCAACGTCACCAGTCAGTACCACAGTCTCACGCCACTGCAGCGCGACCTACCTACAGCCAGTGAAACGTTTGACTCTGTGTCCGCTCCACAGACAGTCCGTACGCCTTGATAGTCCGGAGGTACCTCTCTCTGCTGGACGCTGCCGTGGAGCTGGAGTACAGAGAGTATGCTGGGCCGCGTCTGCAGGACGCTCACAAGGTCCTGATGTTTGACCACGCTCTGACTGCTGACGAGGTCAACCGCAAGTACAGGTAACGCTGGACACTGTTGTGGTCAGATGACTGGTTCTGGCTGTGCCTTTGGTTTTAACCTGATGGCTATGGCACAGGTGTCTTTTCCCCTGTGTCCTGGTGCTGCTCAGCGGGATTTGTTGGGTTTTCTATAGAAGAGCATTTCTGTAAGGTCTTAAAGCTTAATCTGTAAAGTGCCTTGAGATGACTTTTACTGTGAGTTGGTACTTTATAATTAAGTGTAATGTAGTTATATATGACCGTTGATGTGTGGATAATTTGTTCTAATCAATTTCTCTTCTGGGAAGTTATAAAGGTTTGGTGGCTGAGGCCTTACGCCAGCTGGTTGGAGAACAAAACTACAAGCAGGATGAAGTTCTTGCCCCAGGATATTACACAGGTACTACTGTTTTGTCACTTTTCCAAAAATGTAGTTTATAAATTCAAATGAACACAAAACAGCTACAGTGACAGAGCCAGCGTCACATTTCAGACGCAAACTAAAATATACATTCCAGCAAGGCAGACGTGGATCTAAATACATACTGAGCGACCCAACTTAGCGGTTCATTGCATATTAGGTTATTGTTACTGGTGCAGCTCTCAAATTATTTAGCACACACCTGCTGAGTGCACAGAAGCTTCCGCCCCAGTACGGCTGTGCTTCAGTGTCGTTATTTTCCTCACTAGCGTGGTTCATTTTGTAGCAAATATAAGTTATTTGATGAGATAACCACAAGTGAGAGCCCTTCGGGATCCACAGTGAATAACATTTGTGATCTTATTCCGTCATTTCCAGACTTTGTTCTGTGGATGGATGGTTCTGGCCGGGTTCTGCCTATAAGGACTGGTGCTGGTCTGGGTCTTAGCATCATTCCTCCATCCTGCGTCGCCATAGCGCCCAAACTGCCTGATGGAGCAGTTGCTATGGTTACTGCAGAGTTTCAGAAGTTTTCTCCATTCGCAGCGCTAGAGCAGGGAACTGAGCAGGTGTGTCAGGTGAGCGAGTCCATGGAGACTAGGTCCTTCCTGCCGCACCACATCCGGAGTACAACGGGGCCCGCGGTGCCCTCAGGGCCCCCTCGGTCTGGGTCTAATGGTGGTCCTTTGGACTATGGCCAGTATTATGTCCCTACAGCAGAGTACTACTCTACTCTAGCGAAGGAGCACTCTCTGGAGAGCCAGGACAGCTCAACGCTCAGCAGCCCACCATCCGATGCCCTGGCCCCAGCAGGGGCCCAGGGACCTCCAGGGGCCACGGCCCCGGACTCACTCTTCCAGTTTTCTATTGGGAAAATCCTGGAGGATGAGGCAGGAACAGGTCCCCCGGGGGGCCAGGAGGCAGACTGCAAGCTGCCATGTTTCTATGAGGGCGTGACATATTCCGAGGGATGCGAGGCTGACAGAGCTTCGCCTACACAGCTGCACCCTTCAGATCGTCAGGACCCCGACAACCCCACAGCAGACCAGAGACAAATCAAGAGGTCAGTCCACCTCACAGTTTGATTCGGCCTGTTTCACATCATGTATTACAGGTATTGGATGTTCAACTATCTCTGCAGGATCATAATGTCAGTCAATGACAAGTGGCATTACTGTCACAACTCTGAGGTTCTGGTTGGGTCCCGGGCCATGAGAGACCGACACCTAAGGCTTCTGGGATATATCATCCTTCAGGTGAACGATTCCACTTACTTTATTTCCATTTCCCACATCTCTCCACCACCTTGATTTGCCATTGACGTGTCTTTAGAACAAACAAAATCAGTTTCTTGTCACTTGTTCCCTCTTAGCTCCCGTATCATGAACTGGAGAAGCTGAATGGCATCGATGAGGTGAAGCAGTACCTGCATAAGAAGCTGCTGGATGTCCCACTATGACGCTCTGTGTGCAGATGTGTGCGTGTGCATGTCTGTAGTCTGAATTGTGGTTGGGGTCAGAGGTCAGCACCTTCTTAGCAGAACACTCAGCAGCGCTGCGTAGCCTGAGGTTTCACCTGCACAGTCACCTTTGCTCCGATTACAGCTGCAATTAACAATTTATTTATAAACATTCAAATTAAATCAATCAATAAAACTGTCACTCATTCTGTGACTGTAAACACATGTTGGACAAATCAGAAACAACAACTTTTAGCCACAGCCGTCATTGATGAGGCAGCAGAAGAGCTGAAGGACCAGCATCAGTGAAGGGTTAAGATTCTGTTCCCTCCTGGGGCTGAACTCATCCGCCACCAACCAACCTGACATTCAAAATGCTCATTCAGTGCAGCTGTTGAGTTCTTTCTTTACACCTTGTTTTTACTCCATAATAATCAGCTCTGACGTGGAATGAACTGCGGACATTGTAAACTTAAATATTTCACATTGAAATATTTTCAGTGAGCGCGACAGCTGCTGATCTCACCTGTGCAGGTTTGGAAAAGCAGTGGATGTTGATGTTGCTGTGATCAGATTAGTTGCTGCGTAGATGCAGAAATATATATATTTTCTTTCTTCGGGTGGGGTTCTTCAGCCCCTGGTTTTGCAATTGGTAACCATGGTGATGGCAATGATACAGATGTTTGAGCATCTGTTACAGTGCAGCTGTAGGTGAAGCAGGGGTTGATGGGTACTGGAGTTGAGTGTACACAGCAGAGGAGGGATTGGTGTCACCATGGTAATGTGGTGGGTGGGTGTGTGCCAAAGGCCTGGAGCTTAGTGTGGGTGATTGATGTCAGATTATTTATTTGTATCGGGTGACGGACACATTGAACTTTGTTTATATTCTATAAGTTTATTAATTCAGATGTCTATAAAACCTGAATCCTAACCAGACTCTCCTGTGTGGTTTGATTTCACTTTAAACAGCAAATGTCAGAATCTTGTCAGAAGCCAGAATCTGACTCAAATCCAGTGTCTGGAGTTGTGTCTAAATTGAGGCCTGAGTGAAATTCAGTCTGTTTAAAATGTTGAGTTGTGATTGTGAGTCATGTTGGTTGCAGTGTCAAAATGAAAGCAGACAATACAAATGACAAAAAGTGCATTTATTTGTTTATTTTCTCAGGCAGACGGCTGATTGGAGGTTGAACTGTCCTCCCTCAGCTGTAACTAATAACCAGTAAGCAAAGAAAAGAAAAAACACACACTGGCTCCGTCTCCTCCTCAAATGTCCATCTGATAAAAACCAACACTCCATAAAAACGGAAAACGTACCAGTGATAACCACTAATCAAGGCCCCTCAAAGAGGAGGCGGGGCTGCAGTGATGTCACTGCTTCTCATTGGTCTGCCAGGATGACTGGCAGATGAGGAGGTGTGGCCTGCACAGCCTGTCCTCCAATGAGAGGGACGGGGCAGAACTAGTCAGAGTCCGAGTCGCTGGATTCCTCTGAGGAAGTTTGATCGTCGTCGTCGTTCTGAGGAAACATTTTTCATTTCGTTCATTAATCAGGGCTGATCAATAATCGGAGGTAAAATGCTTCCGGGCTTATTCCAGGAAGCTGCAGCCTTCAGCTCCTCCCCCAACCAACAGCACGAAGGCTGTTAATGAGGGTGATGCTAATTTGTTTCTCGGCCTCCTCTGGCCTCAGACATTCAGGTTGTTTACCATCGACTTTTATGCTCATTTGCATTTGATGGGATTAAGGACATTTTTTTTTTTTATTCATTTCTTATCTGCCTCAGATGTCAGTATTTGTTTGGACCCACTGGTTTGAACATTCATCCAATCAAATGTTTTCTCACCTCGTCGTCGTCGTCGTCGCTGTCGGTGCTTCCAGACGTCTCCTCTTCGTCAGAGTCCGATGACTCGCTCTTCTCTTCTTCCTCATCCGAGTCAGACATGTCCTGCTGGAAGATGAAGACGTGACTTCACAGCACTGAGGGTTTGAAACTGGGAGAAGCACTTCTGCAGCAGTAAGGCTTTAGAAGACAACCTTCAAGTGGATTTTGATCATTTGTCGTCTCTGTGATCCGTGTGGACGAGTCTGGAGCTCGTGACCACGGAGGTTTGCACTGTTCTAATCCTGAAACGCTGCCGTTCGTGTAGCGTGTTACCTTGGCTCTGTACGCCATCGCCCTCTTGTTCGCCGCGACTCCAGGCGTCGTGGTTCTGGAACTGGCCGGCTTCCCCTTTGCCGTCACGCGAACCTTGGGTGCAGGGCTGCTGCGAACTTTAGCAGTGCTGCGGCGTTTCTACAGACAGAAGACCCATAAGATTTTAGCATTAGCGTAGCCCTGCTTGGCATCTTAGCTGGTCCCGTTAGTTTATGCTACACAGTAGCAGCTGGAGAAGTCCACGGTGGTTCTGCATCACACCGTCTGTGTAATGTTTGGACAAGACAAACTCACCGAGGATGAAAACTCTTTATAGGCGGCTCGATCCTGTGGAGACAGGGACTGAGAACAGAAGGGAGAAACGCATCAGACTGAAACGAGGGGAAACGTTCTGCGCTGACGTTTGTTCAGAAGTGGAGCCGCGTACCTTGACCCAGGCCTCCAGCTCCGCCTTGTACTCCACCTGCTGCTCCTCCACCAGCTTCTTGTACTTGTCTTTTTGACTCTGGCTCAGTTTGTGCCACCTCTTCCCGATCTCCACCATCCGCTCCTTCAAGCTGAAGTGGTTCAACTCTCCGTTGGTCAGCAGCTCCTGGGAGAACATCTGATACCCGCTCCTGGAACCAGGGAGCAGAGGGAGACGCTGTGTAAAGGTCTTTGGTCAAGTCACCGTTACACTGCTCCTTCCAAACAGTCAACTCAATAAAGAGCCACATCTGACACAAACAGCAGGAGTCCAGACTCACACTGGAGGTTTCTTCGGTTCTCCGTCAAACTTGGGCTTCCTCTGGCCCTGAGCCGCCGGAGCCGGAGCCCTCATGTCTGACAGCTCCCTCTGCAGGACGCCAGCAGTTTGCAACACAAAACAGAACCGAGTTCAGTAAAAGTGAGCGTCATGGCCCTGGTGAAGGAGGAGCTGTTGGATTAGTGAAGTGAAATACTGCAGCCTCGGCAGACGTGGGGTTAGTGGCTCACTGACCACAGCTTGGTACTGAACCTCGTAACGCTTCTGGTCTTCAGCCGCCTTCTTGATCCAAGGAATCTTCTCCTTCTTCTCCATCGACTTCCAGGCAGCCTCCATTGCCGCCTGGGCCTTCCTGCGGTCGCTCTGAGAACACAAAGGTCAGTCTGTTTGCTGGGAGCGCTTTCACAATAAAAGCCTGTCTGATCATCAGGTAACTCACTCTGTACTTAGCCAGGTAATCCCCGATCACGCTGTGCTGCCACATCTCCTCAGCTGTTTTTGGCGTCTCTGGAAGCTTTGCTGTCTTTTTCCCGTCTCGCTTTTCCTTCTGTGGTCCGGCTGAGACCCACGGCTCCGCCTCCGTCTCCCGACACCGCTCCTGGGATAATGTGATCACAGTAACAGGGACACGCTCAGCTCGAGCACTAGGACAACCTGAACACAGCCTGCGACAGCGAGACGAGCTAGAGCCAACGGCCGCTGGTTCACCTGGACCAGCTCTGAGGAAGGAGGCAGAGGTCCAAACGTGTGGGCTCGCACACAGAAACATTCAGTCACAAGTGCGGGTCAAGTACAGCAGGTGTCAGACCTTGACGGAAGGAGACTTGGCTCTGTGCGGACTGGAGGCCACGTTCACTCCCAGCCTGGACCCTCCGAGTTTTTCCTCGGTCAGGACTCGGTCCCGTTCCTCTTCTGGGAGACTCTGGACGAGCACAAGGCCATTGATTAAAGCACTGCCCCACTGAGGCTTCACACATAAGAGCGGTCGGCCGCCACGTACCTCCAGGAACCGCTGCAGGTCGACGTCGTACTGCTTCTTTTTCTGAAAGCACAGACAGACATGAAGGCGCAGCCTCCTCCCGCTGAAGGTCCGATGCGGACCCGCTGGTACCAACCTGCTCACAGCGTTTCTGAAACATGTCTTTCTCCTTCTGTGTCATCATCTTCCACTGTTTACTGCAGAGCACCATCCTCTCTGTGCTCGGGACGTCCTTCATGTTCACCATCAGCTCGGCGCAGTACAGCGAGTAGCCGTTACTAGGAAAGAACACACGGTTAGACCGGGCCCGCGTTCGCTGGGGTTCGTCTGTTGGCCCGGACTCACGGTGGCGGTTTCGTCGGTCGTCCGTCAAACTTGTCTTTCAGCTGTCGCTCTGCTTTGGTGAGGACGGACCGGACGTGATCGTCCGAGTTCGCGTCTGGATGAGCTTCGTGATATGCTCGCATGCTGTCCTGCACACACACAAACACTCACAGTCCAGCGGTCGAAGCCTGCTTCTAAGACTCGTAACCGAACCCGATACCAAGTCCAGTCAGTCTGGGTCAGTGTCTGCTGTACTCAGGTGTATGTTGTTTTACTTTGGTCAGATGAATTTTGAATGAATTCTGGCTGCAGTCTGGTTCTGGTTCAGTCTAGTCTGGAGTGGTACCTCGTAGTCCTTTTGGAGCTCCAGGGCCTTGCTGATCCACTTGAGTCTCCTCTTGTCAGACAGCTGGGACCACTGCCTCCTCAGCGCCTCCTTCAGCTCCTTCTGACTCACCTGGATCAGACAGTCGGGTTAGTCAGCGGCTCCTCGGACCAGAGGTCCGACTCTCAGCGGCGCCGGTGTCTTTGTGTACCTCTGGGTGCAGCTTCATGTACGTCTTCTTCTCATGGTTGTACCACAGCTGTTGAGGGGTTTTTGGTTTCTCTGGCAGTTCTGACTTCTTCCTTTCCTCCATCAGCTCCGGATGTTCCTCCCTGCAGGTTAAGCATTGTTCATCGTGCAGTTTTACTCGGATGATGAACGAAGTGGATCAGTGAAGTTCCCGCTGTTACAACTCACTTGAATCGAGCCATGTTCTTCTCAAATTCTTCTTTCTCTCGTTGAAACTCTGTGATGTACTTTTGCTGAAGGAAACAGGAAGGAAATGTTGAGTCAACGTGGTCGGTGTTTCCATAAGTTATGGACCTGACAATACAACATAATGTCAGAAGCATCATCTTAAACCTGCACTTGTGCCTCCAGGTGACTTTTGTTGGTGCTACGTGAAAACGACTGAATTGTTATTGTGCTTATAGAAGTGAACTTGAAATAGATGTTTATATTTCTTCTCTCTGATCCCCGTTCGTCAGTTTACTAACTCAAGTACGACAAAGGATGAAATAATTAAGAGCCAATCACGCCGCCGGGGTCGATGTGCGTTTCTCAGGGTGAAAGTCCTGGACTCAGCGACTGACCTTCTTCTTGTCAGGCAGCTCCTTGTATTTCTTGGACAGGATCTTGGTCAGGTCCAGGTTGCTCATCTCTGGGTGGATTTTGGCATATTTGGCTCGTTTCTCCATGAAGAAGCGAAAGTAGGGAGTCAGGGGTTTCTTCGGGAAATCGGGGTGAGTCTGTTGGAACAGGTCAGAGGTCAGAGGAGCACTTTGCCACCGCTTCATTCTGCTAATTTGATTAGTCTCACCTTCAGTTTCTTCCCTTTGTAGGGGTTCTTTACAAACTCAATGGCGTCAACGATGAGTTCCGTCATGGTTCTGTACTTACGGACCTGAAACACAAGCACACACCTCACGCTGGGACGACGGCGGTAACTTCAGTCTCTGTTCACTCTCTGTTCCTACCGGCTCATCCAAACAACAGTTAGCTATTGGAAACATTTAGAGATTCTAGAGTTTGACTAAAACGACAGAGAGCTGCTGAACACCGACGACCAGGTCCTCAGGGCGTTTAAGGGTGAAGGACGTTAGATGCATGGAACCAGGTCAGCTCCAGTCGCGTCAGGTACCTCAGATGAGACTTTCTGCCACTTCTGACGACACATGTCACCGCTGAAGCTGCCAAAACACACTTTCTCCCAGTCAAAGTGAGACTCCGTGGTCTTATACTTCATGGCGTCGCCGTCTGGCAGCAGACCGCGAATCCTCTCCAGCAGCGTCAGACAATCCTCCTTGCTCCAGTCATCTGTGACGAGACAACACACGCTGACCGACGCGATAGACGTGAAAGTCACGGGTGCCCTGTGCTAAACGGCCGATGACCTTTGACCCCTGCCTATGAAGAACGTCCGTGTGCGTTACCTGGCTCGTTCTTGATCCTGCCGCCGCCGTTCATCATGCAGCACCTGACGAGAAGGTCCCGCCCCCTCCCACTGCGGAGCACAGCAACAGGTGAAACAAACCAATTCACTGCGGACACAGACGCGTTAACGTTCATATTTAGTTATTGACGCGCTGCACAGCACCGGGGTGACGTCAGTGTGACTGACTGGAGGAGGGGCCTGGAGAGGCCACGCCCCCCGAGCGAAGCCGCTAAGGGAGCAGGGTTATTGATGTTGAGAAAGTTCTGGATTCTGCTGTGCGACCTGGACCCGAGCGGGTCGTGTCTGTCCCGTTTCCGCATCCGGACCCTGGCTGCCCTAGAACCACCTTAGCTTCACCTCACGCTCCTACTGGGAGAAAGTAGAGGTTCCGGTTCGTATCGTCATCTGTTCCACAGACTGGACCGGACCCCATTGAAGAGAGTGTTTTTAAAGCTAAGGACGTTTTTGAGTCATTTTCAGAATTATTTACAAGCAACTCATGATGCCAGGACTTGGTGCTGATCCTGCGCCAGTTAGGAACCGAACCGCGCCGGGAGGGCGGTAGAGAGCAGACTGGACCGCTGCAGTTCCGCCGTTTGGTCAAACCAAGTTTGGTCGATGTTTCAGTCCAGAAAACAGAAAAATTCTCCAACGCTTCGCGTAAACGTGGATTTGTGCTCGAACCTGCGGCTCGTTGTGCAAACGTGCGGTTCTGGAGCTGCAGCCCGGAACAGATGCGTCTCCAGCGGGAGTCTTAACCGGGTCGCTGATGAGCGAGCGCAGCGGGCCGCCAGGCTCCAGCTGCCCGGTAATGGCGCCCGTCCTCCGGCAGGAGTCACCACGTAGCTTCCGCTGGCAGCTCGAGACGAGCTCGTTTGCTTCGAGGCGGAAAATGTGAAAAACACGGGAAATTTAACGGATTAATAAGATTTAACAACAGCGACCAAAAGCCCCGGTTGACACGTGGACGTCCATAAGCGCATTATTGAGCAAAACGAGTGAAATGCTCACAACCGTCGACGTCTGCGCGTTTGGTTGTGAGATTAAAGCGATAAAAGACGAAACTTGTGCACGATGCGGGAAATAAATGCGTTAAAACTGTGGTTTGTGCGGTTTTCGGTGCTGAGCGGGCTGATGACTGGCTGCTGCCCCAGAAGCCTTCACTGCGACGCCGCCATGAATTTTCTGGAGACTCGGGGACAAACGAGCAGAAAAGCCCAGAAATCTGCTCCGAACCACAACTTCTGACTCACCTAGTGATGGAGACGGAGAGCCCGCTTGTTGCCGCACACCGCTGTGTGTCTTCGGATTATTCCGGGACTTTCAAAGTGTGCTTTTTTCAGCCGTAAACCCCGGGGAGTCAGGTCGAATCGAATCCGACAAAAGGAGCGTCTAGTCCGGTATGAAACTCCGCCCAGCGCCGCAGGGGGAGGAACTCCGGGGGAAAACATGAGGACAAAGGCGGAGGTTGAAACCAGAGACAGCGGCTAAAACAGCAGCCGAGCCCGCGCGAAGCCGCCGTCGGTGCAGGCTTCAACCCGCCTGAAATATCTCCTGACTTTAACCTGGTCCGGGTCCAGAACCGGCGGGGAACCAGACTGGGGCCCGGGGACCCGACGGCCAGACGCCGGTAGAGATGCCGCCGCGATGACGCGCAGGACAGCGGCTGCCGGGCCCGAGAACGAGGGCTTAAGTGTGCAGAAGGTCGCCAGGGCTGCCGGCAGCTCGGGGCTCCTTCCCCGGCCTGGCGCGCTGCTAATGCGCGGCCCGGAGACGCCAGAGGAACCCGCATCCACATGGCGTCCTGCCCGCTGAGCGCACGCCGTCTGCCGGGCTGGTCTTCCACAGCCGCCGGTCCCCTCCCACCGGGAGCCGTTACTAATCGACTCGAACGGCGGTGATCGATACACCTGCGGCCGGAAAGCTGTGGCCAGGTGTGCGGGGACTGGAGGGAGGGGCACCGGGTGACAGCGCCGCCTGGTGAACACCTTCATTTAAAGGTTTAACGTCCCATACGAACCTGGAAAAACACTGCGGGGCCCGGGGCCCTCAGGGCGGACGGCCCCCGTTTACCGCCCCCTGCAGGCCTGGATGTTCGTGAACCTAAGATCCAGACTCTCAGGGGAAACCCAAAACCCACAGAACCGGGTCTGGACGGATGTCTGGACCCTGCAGACGTCTCAGTGCCCGCCCAAAGCCTCTTCACAGAAAAAAAAACTTTCAATAACTTTCTCCTGTAAACTAAATCTAAGCCCTCTGCAGCCTCGGAGGGGTCCAAACGACCCCACTGTAAACCAGGGGCTCTGAGCTCTAAACCACCAGGGTTGGATCAAACAGCCTTCGTGGGTTTTACATCCAAGTAATGAACACGTGGGTCTATGATGAACAAGTTCAGCTGGACGAAGCGTGTTGTGGTTTATCGTCTGCGGCTGTTTTATCCAACCCTCGTGTGGTTTTTGAGCTTTGAACTGTTCTTGAATTTTGACCCCTGGAAGAGTCACGAGGGTTAATTTGAAATCCTCTGATGAAGTAGGGGCTTCAGGACTTAGTTTCAACAGGTGTAATTAAGGAGAAATGTTAATCTGAAATGTTTCTATTAACGTTTGCCATCTCTGGACCAGTGAATAGAAACACACAGGCAGGATTATTTGAAGACATTTGTCAGGAATTTACTGTTTAATAACGATTCAATCTGCCTGATGCCGCTCAGGAACATTCTACCTCCAGAAACGACAGGAAGTAGGAGGAAGCAGGAAGTATCATCATCCGATTCTGTCCTGATGATCCAAACCCAGAAACGACGCTTCTCCTCGTGCTACGCTAAGCTAACGACGGCCACAGATGAAGCTGATCTGGACCTGACGGGTCCTTGAAAATACAAAAGAAATCCAGATTCTTTTAATGCTGCGTTCATGTCATTACGTCAGTAATTCATTAACGACTCAGGAGAATTCCTGCACTATTTGTCCGTTACGTCACAGTTCCTCCTCCTGAACTAGCAGCTTAGCAAACATAGACAAATGCTTACGTCGGGTTATTGGTTAGTCGCGTTTCTGCTTGTTACAAATCTTAAACACATGTAAGGACACAGCAAATAAATCATTTATTCATTCGCGTAATGGAGTGTATTTACATTTCCAGCAGTATCTGAACCTTGTTGTGAAATGTGATCAACAAATGTGTTTAATTAATAAAAAAATGGCATATTTAGTCTTTATTGAGAACAACAATGAAAAGCCGGTAGTGGACAGCGTATGTGATCGATGAGTCGCTTCCCTGCCAGAGACTCGAAGGCACCACCTGTGTTCACGTATTGAGGCCGTATATCACGAGCACAAGCTGAAGGCGTGAACGCTTCCAGGGCCTGTGTCATCATTTTACGCACATCTGATGAAGCAGAAAAGCATCTTTCCAAAAGGCTGACATACGCAGGAAACGACGTGTTTAACCCTCGTGCAGCCTTCGACGATATCAAAAGGAAAACAGGGGGCGCTCTAAGCTCAAAAACCACACAAGGGTTGGATAAAACAGACAAATCACAACACACTTTATCTAGATGAACGGTTGGATGAACTCGTTCATCAGAAGACCAACACGTGTTCATTGCTTGGATGTAACACCCACAAAGGCTGTTTTATCCAACCCTTGTGTGTGTGTTTCATCTTTGAGCGCCCCCTAGTTTACAGTGGGGTCGTTTTGACCCCTCGCAGGCTGCACGAGGGTTAAACGTCGTGCAGTGACTGTCTGTGGTTCCTTAATCATACGCAGGTAACATTTCTAACATAGTATAAAGTCTGCTTCCAGCTTAGAGCCATCACCAGCATCCAGCTGTGTTGCAGCCCAGCACAGAGCTGGAGTTTAGCTCCTTTCTTCTCTTGACGGGACTGATGTGAGGCTGCTCTGACCTGTTAGCGAATACGTGACAGCTGCCTGGTTAACAGAGTAATTACAGTCTCTGTGAATGCGATGAAATGTGTCCGTTAGAGCTACGCCAACGGTTTCTCCTGCTTCCAGACAGCGTTCGTGTCCTCCGACAGACTCCGAGCTTCCTTTTCTGACATTAAACTTTCTAGGCTAGATTTCCATCAAACAGCTCTGGGGAGGAAAAGTCTGGAGGGTTTTTCCTGTTGTACAGAAAATCATGCGACCGCTAAACACAAAGACACAGTGATTCTGCTGAACAGGTGTGTTTAAAAACCGATCTAACCAGACGTTGTTTCACAAATACTTTAGTCTATGTGGAGAAAAGCTGCTTCAGACTTCAGACCTTCCTCGTGAATTCAGTTTGTGGCGGACGACCAGACTGGACCCAGCAGGACGTGTTCAAGCTCATCCCGTTTCCCTTCACAGTGGCTGAGCTCTGATAGGCTGTAGCTGTGCTTTTCTGAACCTTGGTTATGCTACTGATGAGCGAGGGCAGTGGCGATGAAGACTCAGATGACCTCTGACCCGTGTGGTCGTTTTCTGACTCAGAGGATGTGAACGAAGCACACGGGGACACGCCCTTCCTCTCCGGCTGTCCCGCGATGTGTCCCATCTGTGGAAAGCACAACAGAATATGACATAAGCTGCAAAATAACACTTCAGAATTCAGTATTTGTGTACTGGGAAATGAAACCCCAGTGCGTTTCCAGTCCACAGTCTGGGAGCAGGGTCTTTGGCAGCGATGAGGTGATGGTGGGCAGTGGGACCTACCCACTACTCCTGGTCCTCCTCTCCAGTGACAATGATGACTTCTCCCTGCGCAAAGGTTAATTCATCGCCATTATCGGCCTGACAGTCATAGATGGTTTCCATGGATGTTACTCTTCACCTGCAGAGCAGAGAGGAAATAAAGTGCAATAAGCAAGTATAACAATGTCAAGACGAAGCCCCTCACAGAGATGATTTTCCTGGGCAGGGGGGCAGGCAGCTCCACGGCTCCCGGTGGGGGCTCGTCTTCACCTTCGGCTGCCGGCTGAGGTAAAGGCTCCCCCTGCTGGACCGACAAGTAGCTCTCGACAGCCGCTGCCGTGTTGGGTCTGTGTCTCTATAGCAACTAGGGAGGAGCCAGGCCCTTCTTGGGTCTGGGCTCTGAGGGGAAGGTCTTGGAGTAGGGATTCTGGAGGAATGTCAGAGAGCTGGGTCTTCTGGGGGTCAGACTGTTACCCGGTTTGCCCACAGAGTGGAGTCGATCTCTCTCAGAGCCACTGCGAGACAAACACATAAAACCTGACTGAGACAAAGAACGACGCCTCTTTTACTGGCCTGTATCAGATACAACAGATTTTCACTGTAGATCCAAAGGAGACATTTATGTTTTAGTGACGTCTACAACAATGCCGAACCACTACAGGACTATCAAAGGTGTGTTACGCGTGAAGAGAGCACGGCCTCACCTTTCTGAGGTAGTTTGGGTAACACTCTGGGTCCCAGAGCGGTATACTTGAGGTTGTACCGGAGAAGGTCAGGAAAGGTCAAGGGTCACTGTCACCATTCACACTCTGTATGAAGACGCTTCTTCTGAAAAGTAGAACATGTACCTCTGCTGCTGCTGGATGAGCCCAAACTTGCAGGCAGGTGAAGTCCTGGGAGGTGTCATCTCACTCACTGCGTGAAATCAGAACCAGTCAAAAGTGAGCATTGAACTGGTTGTGAATTACACAAAGCAGCCCAGTGAATGAGGTCCTACCTCTACCACTGGGTCCCTGCGGGACGGGGCTTGGGGAGTCAGGCGGACTACGTTTGTGTCCAGGCAGGGGTGGAGGAGGTCTCTTCTTCAAGGTGGAGCTTCCTCCTCCACTGGTCTGGGGTGAGTGGTCCTGGGACCAGGCCTGAGGGAGGAACCAGTGAGTGACATCACTATTTAATGTTAAGTCCATCACCTTCACTGACAGTGGGATGGAACTGCCACATTCACCTTCCAACATTTTGTAGGAATATTTTCAGATTAAGGAGGGGCCACTAACTGATGGAAGACAAACTGCATCACAGACCTCAAGCCACCAGGTTCTTCAGTATTTGATAACTTCTGACATACAGTGGAAACCCCAGAACTCTCCACAAGAGAGCTTCTTTCAAAAGTATTGTCCAAAACTTCAGAAACCTCAGCACCTTTCAAGAGAACTCCTTGGATCTACTGGTGTCCTCAATCTTTGTTTTGGCTCCTGTCAGCTGGAGAAGGCTCTGAGCTGTTGGGTCCAGGAGACGGTGGAGTGTCTGTGGAGGTGCTGTAGACAGGGTTGGCAAAGCTCCATAGGAGGGACGCTGCTTGTCCCTGTGAGGAGGAACAAAGGTTTGTGCTGGGAGCAAACACTTGAAGATGGGCAGAAACTCGGAGGATGGAGAGAACGCTCCTACTGCACTGGGCTGCTGGATGAAGACAGTGAGGAGAAAGCAGGTTGACGAGTCTTTCCATCAAAAACCAGTGGATCTCATGTTCTGCGGTTCGAACCTGGTACCTTGTAGACCGGTTCGTCATCGCTCTCCTCCAACTCGTCCAGTCTGAGGTTCCAGTCATATTCAACACGAACACGAGGGTTAAATCTGCCAGAAACCGCCTCCACCAACTGGGAGGCAGGAAGACGATGCGTCTCAAACTCAGCAACCAGCGAAGCTCCACTAAAGGCTCTGATCAACCCACTTCACCTTCTTCAGACCAAAATCCCAAACCTCAAAGATGCTGGAACTCTACGTCTGGTTCTTACCAGTTCTTCACACTGGGGGTTTTCAGTCTGCGTGCAATGTCCAAAGCAGTCTCTCCACTCTGATTGGCTGAGGAGACAAAGAACACGCCAGAGATCAAGTTTCACACTGTGGTTTGTTGTATAGGCAGCAGTAGCGCAGAGCCGTGTTTCCTGTGTCCGTCTGTCCATCCAGGCTGCCGCTGCAGAAGAACAGTAGGAACCATCACTGCCAACTGAAGTAGCTGACCATCAGCTGCCCGGACACAGCTCTCCTGCTTCCCACACAGAATAAGCAACTTCCTGGCTTATAAAGATACAAATATACACAAGTCAACATTGTCCCTGGTACCAACAAAGATCCCTGCAAAGATAAAACTCACTCATCCAGCAATGACATCACAGGCTCACAACAGTACTACAAGAATGGGTCTATATAAAGGTAGATTAGAAGCAGGTGAAGGAAACGGCGTCATACCTGTTGAACAGATTCCAGTTTGTTCATGTTCATAATCAATCTTTCATCCACACAAAAATTAGCTTTGTTGTTCCACAGGGTTCTGTGCTTGGTCCAATACTTTTCAGTCTTTACATGTCTCCTCTCTGTGATATTATTAGGAAACATTCTATAAATTTTCACTGCTATGCAGATGATACTCGGTTATATTTGTCTATGAAACCAGAGGAAACAAACCAATTAGTCAAACTTCAAACTTGTTTAACAGACATCAAATCCTGGATGTCCTGTAACTTCCTACCACTAAATTCAGGGTGGCGGTGGCCACCAGGTGTCGCCTATGAGGAATGCTCTTACAGTACGGCTGGCTTTGGGTTGAAGGACAAATTCTAAACCGGAACCAAAAAAACAGGTAATCCAGACATGTACAAGGACCGGAACCTGTTTCATACCTTGACCTGAGCTTCCGGGCTTCAGACGCCCTCTGCTTTACTTTGTGTTTTGTCTGTTGTGTCTTGTCTGAGAATGTTTCGAAGCGTATCATTGGCTCATAGCGTTAGAATCCGGTCTGAGCCAATGACAGTTTGACCTGTCGGCTTCAGTTTAGTTTGATACTACTGAAATTACAGAAAAATGTTGTGTTGTGAGGAGACTTGGAAAGAAATTTGGAGAGTGATATTGTGCCAACTGTCAGCAGCAGACGTTTAGAAGTTAGGGATAATTATGATCGTGTGCCACCAAATAAGGTTAAATACTTTATACGTTTTCTGTTTAATCTGTCTGTAACTTTTTGGTAGGTCCGGTGTTTGCTCTGTACCCAGCGACACATCATCCCTGCTGGGCAGCAGTAGGACCTCACATCCTACATTGTGGAACTTGCCTGCAATTATCTGTGCATCCAGCATCACCTGCTCCTTGTGAAGGAATATTTTCTAAGGCTGGGGAGCTGGTGATTCAGAAAAGGAGCAGACTAAAGCCACAGTGGAAAAAAATGTTATTGACTGTGTGTCTGTCGTGTTTTAGGGTGTGGATGATTGTAATTGTCTTCCTCATTTAAACTTCTGTTGTTCTAACTGTAACCACATCGATTATTAATTTTAATGTGTAATCTGTAAAAACCATTTAGCATAAACAACTAAAGACGCTCTTCTCTGTGCATTTATTGATGATAAAGGTTTAAAACTCACTGCTTTCGTCGTGTTTTCGATAGGTTGCTATAGAACAAACAGGCCACTAGATGTCGCTCACACAAACACTTTGAAGCTTTAAATCTTTTTCTTCACCAGCCCATCACTCACGGAATCCTAGAAGCCACCACACTTTGCTGATGAGAGATGCCACCAGCTGCACGTCGGTCGGAACCGGAGCAGAACTCTCAAACACTTCAGGGGAGACGTCACATCAGAACCAGACTTACATAAGAAGGGGCTCGGGCCTCCTCAGGATGCTGACGGCGTCCCTGCAGCTCTGCAGCCGCGTGGGGAGTTGAGAGCCGCCGACTGAGATCAGCTCCGGCGTCGTCAGCCCGGAAAGAAGAAGAAACCACGAGCCGTTGCCGCAGATGACGTCCTCTGACGATTCGTTCCTCCTCGTCAAGACGCGAATCGGGTCCGGGTGAGCCCGACGCGTCCTTTCAAAATAAACGTCCACAGTGAAATATCTGATCTTGTCTTTGAAGAAACCGACCGATATGTGTTTATGGAATATTGCTAACGGCGCTGATGTTTTTCACTTAGTTTAAACACTTCGTTTCTTAAAAGGTTATATTATCCAGACGGTTCCGATGCTTTAGCTTGTGTGCAGTCGTTCTTCATTGACGTACATCTTTTACTGTGAAGAACAAAAGGTGTAACATCCGCTAAATCCGGCCTCTTAACCCTCTTAACCTGCCCAATAGAGAAAAAGTGCGCATGTGCGACACCGGGGCTAATTATGAAAATAAACATGATCAGTTGGTTAATGTTATGTTTGTCTGTCTATCGTCGTGTTACTGTTTGTTTACTCTGGACCTACGCGGTCCGTAGATTAATGAAGTTATCACATGCAACACATTTGACAGTAAACAGCCTCAATCCGCCCGCTGACCTATACACTAAAATGTAATTCCATATTATTATCCATATATTTTACCCATCATTTTCTATTTTACTCAAGTTTAAGAAAAATTCGCCATCCGACCTACAGGGGGCGTCAGTATAAACCCACCACGTCACTTCCAAACCGAGGAAGAAGAAGAAGCAGGAAGTGCTGAGCAGTAGTGGGAACAGATTAGCCTGGTTAGCGTTTAGGCTAACGGTCTGTGATATGAGTTTAATCAGCTGAACTGTAAGTTTTTCTTTAATTTGTTTCTTTACAAACTGACCCTGAAGCTGTTTATACAACTGTTAACGAGCGCGGGGCTAACGTTTGTAGCATGTAGCCTAGCTGGTTTTCTGCTCGACTTTACACGCAGTTAGCAGAGTTTAGCTCAATATTAATTACACTTCAGCGCAAAGTCTGCGGAATAAAGTCATCGGAGGTTGGAAGTGGAGCTGCAGTTAATGTATGGGAGGACACAGAGCAGCACAACCTGAGCTAAATTTGAGCTAACCGAGCTAAACTGGGGCTAAGCACTGGCTCGGTTGGAGCTGGATCAGACCTGACCGCACTAAATAAGCAACAGTCAAACAAAGTCAGCCTGAACACGGTGAACCTGACCTGAAAGAAGTCACGCATTACAAAAGTACAGAGTTTCAGGCTTGTCCATGCTGCTAATCAACTAATTGGTTGTTCAGTTGGTTTAGTTTCAGCGAGTTTTCAGTTCTAACTGTTTTTTGCACATCGGAGTTGAACTGGTTTAAGGCCAATGTTTCTACTCAAATGCTCGGATTCGTCAGTAAAATAAAGGTTGTTTCTGAGCTTCTGCTTTGTTATTTTTGCGATGAACATCAACGGCTCTGACTTCAAACAAACTTAAACTACATGGACATGTAACTGATCCGAACCAATGGTTTCGAGTTTGTCTGATGTCAGTGCATCTCAGATTAAGTTTAAATCAGAGGAGCTCAGCTGTTGATGCTAATTTCCCACCTCACCTGTGTGCAGGTGTGTTGTTTGTGTGACGTCAGTGGGCGTTGCCTTGGGCGATGGCTCTGATCGAAGGTGTGGGAGATGAGGTGACGCTGCTGTTCAGCTCCCTGCTGCTGCTCACGGTGCTGCTGCTGGCCTGGATTTCAACCCGCACACCAGATCCCCCAGATCACCTGTTCACGTCTACCACAGGCCCCGCCCCCTCACTGAGGACCAGTCCCGCCCACCAGGACACGCACCCTTCCTCTTCACCACCACCATCATCACCCTCCAGCTCTGTTGGACACAGCTCTCCCTCTGAAGAGCTCGCTGCATCCACCCAGGAGAAGGAGGGGGGAGGGGTAAGGGGGGAGGATGGGGTGAGGAGCAGAACAGGAGGAGAGTCCTCTTCCCAAAGGAACATGGTGGTCAGGCTGAAGTTTCTGAACGACACAGAGAGAATGGCTCAGGTTCAGCCGCAGGACACCATCGGATACATCAAACGGTGCGTACTGCAAGTCTGAAGTCCAAGTCCAGGCCAACCGACACAGACGGTTTCTTCTTTAACTGTTCTGGGTCGAACACGTGTTTAGGGCCATTGTCCTGCTGCATCATCCATTTTCTTTCTTCACTTAATGGTAGATTTGGTTGTACAACTCAGAATCACAAAGCCGTCCAGGTTCAGACACGGCAGGCCCAGCCCAGCTCATGATCCTTTTACAGCCACATTTCACAGATTGGATCAGGTTCACAGCATCCAAACCCAGTTCTAGCACCAGACAGTGGACTCGGCTCAGAGATCTTGTGTAGTATCAGCAGTAACTCGGCTAAATATGAGGCTTGGGTTAGTTTCCCACAGTCCTGTGTGCAAACAACACTGATTATTGCCACCTGTAGGGCAGAGACGCACTCTCTGCTGCTCCGTTTGTGTGAACATGTGATCACGTCAAAGTTCTGCTCAGTTCAAGCTACACTCATTTTGCTGATGTTTCTAAACTGGGTGGTGGATAATGAATGTAACCAGTATTTTAGCAGAGGTGCATTTGCCTGTTTATCTGACCCCTTTTTCTAACCTGGGACTGACCTCTCCTCACCTTTCAGGACCTACTTTGCTGGCCAGGAGCATCAGGTCCGGTTGATCTACCAGGGTCAGTTGCTGCAGGATGACGCTCAGACTCTGGCCTCCCTGAACCTGGTGCATAACTGTGTCCTGCACTGTCACATCTCCCAGCACGCCGGGCGGGGTGCGGCGGGGGAGCCGCGGCCCGCAGACCAGGTGCAGGTGGCTCTGAATGTGGGCAGCCTAATGATCCCGCTGTTGGTCCTCATGCTGTCGGTGCTGTGGTACTGTCAGATTCAGTACCGGCAGTTCTTCACAGCCCCGGCCACGGCCTCGCTGGTTGGAGTCACCATCTTCCTTAGCCTTGTGGCTTTCGGAGTGTACCGTCGCTAACAGCTCTCTGATTGGCTGCAGCTTAATCAAACCTGCAGGAGGAAAGGGATGCTGATGGAGAAGCGTTAGTTTTTTCTGTTGCCATGGAGACAGCAAGTGTAAACAAGGACTTTTTTTTATATTTTAGACGCTTTAGGTTTCTCATCATCACCGTGCCTCTTCGTCTGTCTGTCTGTGGGAACTGGTCAGGAAGTCATGTGTGTGAATCACAGCTTTCGAAAACAAATTAAACTATTAATTTATCCTGTTGTGATTGTGTCCTGGGAAACATCCACCTACCTACTGAACCCTGCTGTAGGTCTAGGCTCAGCAGTTCTGCACAGACTGGTGCTGAGAGAGGACTTTAAATTTAAAGATGATGGAAAGCTCAAGTAAACTCCAAGTTTGCATTGAGCTGTTTTAGATACATAAGAATATTTGCATAGAACATTAGTACCTGCAGTTCTACGTCAACTACTCATGTTACGACTATTGCTAGTAGTCGTACGAAATGTAAGAAGAAATAAGAACAGCAGGTGTTTCCTCCTCTCTAGTGTCTGAGTCTTAACTCATTAGCACATTAAACCGTTGACCTGCACAGTGACAGAAATGAAGACGTTTAGAGACTATTACTTTACATTTCCTTTCATTTGAATGTCTAACTTTGTGGCAGGCAGAGTCTGGATTATAGTCAGGCTGAATTTGGCTGATTCTGGTCAGAATTATTTTATTTTAACATCAGGAAAAGTAAAGTATTTAACTTCACACATTAAAAATAACTTTGCTGCTAAATAAATACTAATGTACATACATTATAGTTCAGATTGTGCTGCTTGAGGTTTTTCATGTTCTATTTACTTTCTTTCGCTGTTAGTATTTACTTAGAATCATTTAAAGGTGTCCAACAGGTGGCGATAACTTCCAATGTGTCCGTAAAACAACAGCAGTCTTTAGACCACAGAAAAAGAAGAACAGCGAGCTGTGATTGGTCGGCGGTGAGTTTAAAGGCAGCGCGGCGCGACTGTGGCTTCGGCTGGAAACGTCTGGATTAACTCGCTGGCAGCTTAATGTTTCTGGCTCACGAATGTTCTGTTCGGCGGGATGTGTCCGCTGCCGGCGGTAGGTTTCCATCCGAAACCAGCCGCCTTCATAAGCAGCGGCTAAGCCCGGGACCAGGTGGTACCTCACCGAACCCAGGGAGGTTCGGAAGGTGAGCGAAAATCTCAAATGTGTGACGACTGTAAAATATATAGATGTCTAAAGTCAGCTGGACTTTACTGTGCGTTTAATTAGTGTCCAGGTGTTTCATCGTCAGTTTGCTCCTCGTGTTTTAGCACGTGGTTCGGTTGAGGGCCCAAGTAGCAGGAGGCTAATGGATCTGCTTCAACAGGAACCAGAACCCACGACGGTGATGTGGCGGGTCCGTAATCTGCCGCCTTCCGTTGCTGGGGCCGAGAGGTAAAATCCACGCGCCGTGTTTACTTTGGCGCGTTCTTCGTGTGATTAATGCTGGAGGTTGTGTCGTCCTGCCTGGAAGTGATGTAATAAAAGGCCGAATGAAGCCCCCACAGCAGTCCGTTCACGGGGGCCGTGACAAAACTGGACCGAAGCGTTTTCTGATCCAGGCCTTAAATCCGCGTCAGCTTCACCTTCAGGCCGTCTCCACCTGTTCACTAACGCTGCGCTCTGATTGGCCCCGACAGGACGAGCTGGACACGACTCGCCGCTGGCGTCCGGACCTGAAGGTGAGAGTCTGTCGGCGCGTGACCTCGGTCCTGGGAGATGATGTAAACAAAAGGCCGAATTGTAGCGTCCCGTCACGCAGTGTGTTCTCGGAGGGGGCGCCCTGACAAAGACCGACCGAAGCGTTTATCTGATCCCAGAACAGCTGGTTGCATGTGTCTTACGTTACACATCCAGGTGTTTAACCTTTGTGTTCTGTGCTTGGTCAGCAGATTCCCAGCCTGGACGCAAACCGCAGCAGAATCAAGTTCTTCACTGTTCTCAACTTTTATTAAAGCTTCATCTAACAAACTTGTCAAATCTGGAGGCGGACTCTTTGAGTTGGCTAATAAATGAACCTGCTGATCTGAGGTCTGTAGATACAGACGTGACTGATCCGTTTCATACCAGATACTTAGCAGCTGATATGAAACCAACGGGGTTGATTCCGTTCAGGTGGGGCCCAGGCCTCGGAGACGTCCCACCGCAGGTCCGGACTCGGCGGTCGGTCAAGTAGCTGCTACTTGAGTTCGGTTTTGCTTCTGGTACCAACTTAACGGTAGTAAACGTTGTCGCTCTTCTGGTGAACTTTCACCCGGAAGTCCACAGCTGCTGCCGCTCACTCGCTCCTGGACACGGCTTCAGGAACGGAACCGACCCGTTTACCGTCTGCAGCGGAACCGTCGGGATGGACACCGGCACGGCTTCACCGGTAACCCCTCTGACAGGCCCACTTTTCTTGTTGCAACTGGACCGGAGCTGATAACGGAGCTAAGCTAACGAAGCTAACCTCATAAGCTACCTCCGAACTCCGTTCAAAAATCGACGAATGGAAACTGAGTCCGTCCGTCCCGAACCCGTCCACGTCTGCAGAAACCGAGTTTAAAGGGTGAACTGTTGGTGTCGAACGATAGATTCGGCTTCAACGGAACAGAAATCCGTCTTAGTTTAGCGGTACAGAGCCAATGAACCTGTTTTATTTCCACCGGCCAGAGTCGAACTGAAGGACACAGAATTGGATCGGAACCACAGCTTGTTCTGCATTTCCGACCCAGCAGTATTTCTCTAAAGGTTGTTCCTGTGTCCGCGAGAAGTTTGGTTGAGCTGCTGTTGGTGGTGCACAGGCCCCGGAGAAGTTCCACCACCGCCCCGGTACCGTGGGGGCGGGTTCACGGTGGTTCTGAAGAACCTGAAGAGTGTCTGTGCAGGAAAACATGTGCTTAACTCGGATCTTTGCTTCAAAACAAGGCTTCAGTGTAGTGGCTGAGTTCAATAGAACCCTGATCAGAATCCAGTCAGAACAGTTCTGCTGCAGGGCGTCGTCACAACAATAAAGTTCGGCCCATCTCCGTTCAGAGCGTTGAAGCAGGTCATGATGCTTTGAATGAAAGGCCCGTGGTCACATCTGGGCCTTACAGCACAGTTAACTGGGTCCCTGTCAGAACAACCGTGTGGATTCGTGTTCATGTATTTATTGGTTCCGGGTTATTGTTTTCAACCAAACTCAAATCGTGCTGATGTAATTGTTTTCCTTTCAGGAAGACGCTGAAAATGTCAGGGCTGTTCAGATCAAAACCGAGCCGGACGGAGACGTGGCGATCCGGTCGTATCCCGTCCTGAAGCAGCTGTCCGTCACGCTGACGGACTGCAGGCCGTGGCTGGGCGGCCGCGACTTCCTGTCTCTGGGTAAGAAACGCGATCACTGCTGATTAGGCTGGTTTGTTGAACAGCTGTGACACATTCATGCATGAATGTTCTTACTCGACACCCACAGCTGACTGCCCTGATCAGCTGATCAGCTGTAGGCAGCTTCATTGAGCCTTTGATCACATCACTTCAGGTTTTTTCATTCGCTGGTTCTGGTTGTCAGCTGATGAAGCCCAGCGTCACAGATCCTTAACCAGCTGCAGCAGAGCAGTCGCTGTTTGTGTGTGTGGGGAAGCTTTAGTTAATTTGTTGAGACCCTATTTAAAATAAAAACATTTGAGTATCAGACATGGGGTTAGTTGTCTGTGGTAAACAGACTAATTGTTGCACACTTGTGTTGTGACCTTTGACCTCTTCTCTACAGACCATCACCCTCAGCTCTGTAACCAGAGGCCAAGGAAACTCCACCCAACGAACTGGGGCAGAAAGATGGTTTACTGCTCTGAATGTCAGAAAGGCTTCTACAAGAGGGCTCACCTAGAGGCTCACCTGAGGACCCACCAAGGACAGAACCCCAACGAGTGCTGGCGGTGCGGAAGGACGTACCCGACCCTGATGAGCCTCGTCATCCACCAGCAGGTCCACGACCGCAAACGGCCCTACCAGTGCTCATACTGCGAAAAGACCTTTGCTCTAAAGAGGGACTGGAAGACGCACCACCGGACCCACTCTGGGACCAAACCCTGTAAGTGCTGGTTTTGTGGGGATGGCTTCAGTGATGACGACCAGCTGACCGAGCACCAGGAGGCGCACAAGGGGGAGAAGTGCTACCATTGCAAGGAATGCGACAAGATGTTTGTCTCTTATCAGGGCTTCAACTTCCACCGCAAGTCCCACAAGAGCCACCGGCTGCTGCCGTGCGCTATGTGCAACAAGACCTTCAGCAACCCTCAGAGCCTGAAACTCCACCAGGTGACCCATTCCAACCAAAAGCCACACATATGCCTCGTCTGCGGCAAAGGCTTCAAGCTGCAGAGCGGCCTGCGCTGCCACCAAAGGACCCACGAGGACTTGAGGGATTATCACTGCACTGAGTGCGGCAAGTCTTTCTCCAGCCTGCAGGGCCTGAAGCTGCACAACCGCACCCACACGGGCCTGAAGCCTTACAAATGCACAGAGTGCGGGAAGAGGTTCACCCAGTCGCCACACCTGAAGTCCCACATGGTCACGCACACCGGAGAGCGGCCGTTCCTCTGCACCACCTGTGGGAAGAGGTTCACCCAGTCGTCTCACCTGAGGTCCCACATCACACTGTTCCACGTGGGCGAGAAACCCTTCGCCTGCGACGACTGTGGGAAGAGCTTCACCATCGCTCACTACCTGAAGATGCACCGGCTCAGCCACACCAAAGAGAAGCTGTACCAGTGCTCGTACTGCGAAAAGTCCTTCTCCTACCACAACTCGTGGAGGGCCCACGAGAGGATCCACACTGGGGAGCGTCCGTTCAGCTGCCAGGACTGTGGCCAGAGTTTCATCACATCAGGCTCGCTGCTGAGCCACCAGCGGTCCAAGCACACCGGAGAGAAGAGCCACTACTGCATCACCTGCGGGGAGTTCTTCTTCACCAGCTCGCTGCTGCGGGTCCATCAGCTCGACCACACCGGAGAGCGGCCGCACGCCTGCAGCTGCGGCAAGACCTTCAAGACCAAAGGAGTTCTGCGCTACCACCTGAAGAGGTTCACTGACCACCAGCCGGCAGAGTGACCGCGGGCAGGGATCACTCGGGCTGGAACACCTCCGCTGGGTGAGAGAATGTGCCGCACAAAGGACAGGTGTAGGCTGAGGTCAGCTGGGCCTGAGGCTCAGATCCCAACACAGACATGGAGGCAGAAACAACCCTGCTCAGAGTTGGACCTCAGTCCGACACACTGGAAACGAAATGACTTTGACTTCCTCTTCCTGAGGAAATCAGTCTCCCTCCATAATGATCCACTTAGGGTCCAGAGGCGGGAGAAGTTCGTTGAGAAGGCCCGTGGCTCTAGGTTTGTTCCAGTGACCATCCATCAGTCTGACAGACACATGAGCTTCAGCACAGTTCATCCAGAAACTGACTCGCGTTAAAGAAATCCGTTTAAACATGGTACCTACGAACATTCACAGCTGAAAAACGCCAGCGGCCACACTAAGAACCCACTGGTCCTCCAGGAGGAACCTGGACGTTTGCAGGTCGCTCGGTTCTCGCACTCAGCCGAGCAAATGAATATTAACAGATTTGGACGGTTCTAAAGGTTCTGGGTTCTGCAGGTGGGCCATAAAGCGTCGACTTGAGCTCCTGTGGTAAACTGCACACGCCTTCGTCACCATCAGACGTCTGGTTATTTATCCTGCTGGAGTCATGGCGTCACGGCTTTTCGCTACCGGCCCAGTAAACAGGACTCTGACGGGAGCGAATGAGGGACGCGTCGTTTCTCCCTCAGGGAATCTGTGCTTGACCTTTGGGTTCTGTCCTTTGAACCGACGTGAGGATTATCTCTTGGCTCCGCAATTAAACCTAATAAACCAGGAAGCTCCAACCAAGTTTGATTTCCTGTAGTGAAAAATCAGACGTCACTCAACAGCCCGCTGTCACTTTATATGAACGTCCTGTGTGTCAAGCTGAATTAATTTATTCACGTTAAGGTCTGCTCCATTTCCTGACCGGTCCGCTCTGTTGCCTTTTGAACTGGGTCCTGGCGGTTCTGGTTCTGAGCTCTGGTATCAGGTTGTATGTAACAGACATGTTCATGTGATTCTCTTTCACAATAAAAAAACCCACTTTATTGTGTTCCGTTTTTTTTTCATGCTTTACTTAGTTTTAGATGTTATAAAACTTTTACTAACTGATAAATACTTAACAGTAAATGTGAAAAACGGCTTCATAGGCTACTTTATGTTTTATTTATTTTACCTACAGTGAAAACACGTTAAAATAGTTTTGTTCTAACGGGAAAATGGACTTTCACCCAAAAACGTGATCGTTTGATGAGGCTTTTATTTTAAAAGAGCAGGAAAGACTGTTGTTTTGAAAGTGTAATGTCGCACTTCCGGGTGTTATGTACACAGCCAACATGGCTGCCTGCTGTGCCCGTCGGGCCGTCATCTGTCAGACCCTGAGCCGGTTCAGGTGTCCAGCGGGAAACCGGGTCCGGGTTTCAGCGGGACTCAGGTGAGTTTGGGACAGACGGGTGGGTTCGGGTCCCGGTTCGGGTCTACCTGCCCTGAGGTTGACGTTTTGTAGGCGTTTCAAAATAAAACACCAGATCCTTATCATAGCGTGGTTAGGACAATAACCAGTGATTTTGTTTCCGGTTCTGGATTCTAACTTATAAACTACTATATTACTTAACAGACAACGTGTTGAAAGCAGATGTAATTTAAAGGTGTGATGGCAAATTTAAATTTAGACCTCATTCATGAAGTTCCCGGACCAGGACCGGGTCTCGGCTGGACCTCAGCTCTATGAGCCTTAACATCAGGGTGGTATCACAGTCCAGAAGCGGTTTTATTATTTAGCCTGTGTCATGGTCTGGTAAAACGTCACAGTTCCAGTTCGGAGACGCAGTCTGTGGCGGGAAAACGCTTGGCCTGCTGGGAAACCGTGAGCAGGCACCAGTGGCTTCGGGGAAACCACCAGGCGGCTCAGAGCGGAGGACGGCGACGCCGGGTTCTGTGGGCGGCAGTGGGTGAGTCGGCCCACGCTGGGTTTGCTATTACTCTGACGTGTGCAGAGTTCACACATCGCTCTTTGTGGGTTCTGTCCAGGTTCCTCCCTCAGTCTGACGCCATGCGCTTGGCCAATCAAACTGCCTGTAGATGTTGTTGTCGTTTGTTACCTGTCGCTGCGCGTCTGTGCGCAGCCTTCTCTTTGTTTAGTGGTTCGGATGAAGACCAACCAGATGAAGCTCAGAGGAGAGAGGACGACATGGTCCTGCTGCTGAAGAAGGCCAAGGTCAAGGCCCGTTTTCACGACGCTTCATTCGCGACGTCGGATTCGGCAGCAGCGTCGTACTCACAGAGAAACTTGTGTTTGTGTGCAGCTGAGTATTCACAGAGGGCAGCTGCAGGCGGCCTCCAGCTTTCTCCATCAGGCCGTCGCTCTGGCTCATCAGACCCACAACCACCAGGCCATCGTCTACACCTACAGCTTGGTAACACTGAAAATAAACACTCTGGAGTCATGGTGGGGTGATGAAACACACCCCTGTGCTTCAGCTCTCCGACCTCTGACCTTTTTTCCCTCAGATGGCGAACCTGGCCTACGTCCAGGGCCAACTGGACCACGTGAGTACTGTCCAATCCCAGGTTGTTCTGTCCTCTGGGACGTCTGCAGTCACACAACGTCTCCTCCTCTTCCTGTCAGGCAGAGAAACTCTTCAAAGCTGCAATGAGCTTCATGTTGTCAGGGGGGACCCCAGAGGTGTGTGCTCCTGCGTATCGTTGTGTTAAAGCATGTGTGTGTCTGCTCTGCCACTGACTTCCTGTCTGTGTCCAGGATGACAACGCCGTCATCGAGATGTCTCTGAAACTCGCCACCATCTACGCCGAACAGAACAAGTACGACCCAGGTTTGACTGCTGACCGGACTGGAGGCTGGTGACTGAAGGTCCAGGTCCACGTTCTGAGACGACCGAATGGACGAGTGACCTCATAGTTCTGTTGTTTATACGTATTCCTGTGTTGAGCACAGCTACACATTGTGGAGCCTGTAAAGACCAGTGACTCCACCAGTTCATTTGTTTGTGTGTTTGTTTACGTGTCTGAGGGCGGAGCTGGCAGAGCATGGCTTCAGGTTCTGTACAGAGTCTCTGGAGGCCAAACTGGAGAAACAGAGGCAGCTGCCAGCAGAGACGCAAACAGGTGAGAAATACCTGGGGGCGGCTGTGAACCCCTGTCAGAGCCTGGATTCAAACTACAGGGATGCCGTTGTGTTTTCAGAAGAGCAGGAGGCTCTGAGGAAGGACACCCGTCTCCTGCTCGGCCTCTGTTTGGACTCACGAGCCCGATACCGAGCCTCAAATCTGCACCTGAACCTGGCTGCACAAGACTACGAGAATGCACTGAACATCTGCCGCCAGGAGCAGGGAGAGACACACCCACAGGTATGGGCACGCCCACCTGCAGGGACACGCCCACACGCAGGGACACGCCCACACGCAGGGACACGCCCACACGCAGGGACTGTACTTCATTGTCAGCTTAGTGTGGGTTGTGATTAATAGATGTTTTGTGTTATGTTCTGTCAGACTCTGGTGCTGATGAGTGACCTGGCCACCATCTTGGATCTGCAGGGTCACCATGACGATGCCCTGGCGCTGGTTCAGCAGGCTGTAGATGTGAGCCGCTCTGCTGGACACCCAGACCAGCATGTCCTGCTGGGGAATTTGGCTGGGATCCTGCTGCACAAAGGTCGAGTCTCTCTAGGAAGCAAAACCAGAAGCATCTGATTGTGAACTGATGTTCTAGTTCTGTCCCCCTCAGGTCAGCTGGAGGACTCGGTCCGGATTTACCAGGAAGCTTTGGGTTTAGCCCGGCAAGCTGGAGACCAGGAGGCCATAGACCAGATCCAAGAGGGCCTGAAGGAGGTGAAGAAGAGGAGGGACCCAGAGACAAAGGAGGAGGAAGGCAAGACCCCACAGGACTGACTGCTGGTCTCAGAGAACAGTGGTTCTGAGATTCATGACATTTGGACCAGGGCCCTGGTGACCTGTGACCTCTCCTCTTCTCCTCTTGTTCAGGTGTCACGGTCTGTTTTTGTGTGTTCCTCTCTGTGGTAAACTGTGAAGTAGTAATACACACATGCAGTAGCGCTGTATATACCTTTGTGTTTTTTAGGTTCCCACAGGTGTGACGCAGGTGAACTTCCTGTCGTGTTTAGTGAACATGTCAGAATAAAAGCAGAGTGATGACGGTAAACAGAGAACAGACACCACAAACAGCAGATTAACAACAAACATGTACAAACCCTGGGAAATGCTCAGATGTAAACACACACCTGGATTTTCCTGTGTAAACACGTCAAACAGTGGATTAACACTAAAACTGTAAAATCTGTGACTGATGATGATTTTATCATGTTTAAACCTGTGAAAACATCAGTGACAGGAGGCAGCTGATGACAGAATGTTCGTAAAATCAATAGAAAGCACGGTTGAGTCCTGGCACCTGTGTGACCCCAACCCATCAGTCAGACGCCAGTTAACATCGGGAGTAAAACCCAACCAGAGCTGATGAATCTCAGCTGAACACAAACGACGTTCCCACACGGTTACTCAGCTGATGACATGTAAACACGCAGGTTAATCTGTAGATGATTGTGTGAACGCACACGCTGGGCTCTGGTTATAAAAGCTGCAGAGGCACTTTCTGACTCTGAAGGACAGCGACTCCACGGCTGATCAGGTACCGGCACACACACAGTGAAGTGAAGGCGCAGGTCAGAGGTCACGACCACGGAGCTCAAACGTGTTTCGCCGGTTTAACCACAGATCACGAGCTGGACTGGGAGCTCCGGACTCTGGAGCTGGGTCAGAACCGTATCAGCGCTGCAGAGTCTGGCTGCTTTCAGGTAAGTATTCGCTCCGATTGCAGATCCGCGAGACCGAACCCTGAGCTTGTACTACGTTACTGTGTTGGTCGGTCACTGGCAGCTTGCTCAGTTTAACTTGATGCAGTCAAGGATGTGAAAGCAGGTAAACCAACGTGTGTGGAAGTGGGCGTCCAGGGGTGGCGCTACCCTTGACTGACACCTTGTTACCATGGGGACGTTCAGCCGATCAGGTTTCTGTGGAGAGTTGGACCTTTCCTTGGTTCTGTGTCCCCTCTCTACTTCCTCTGTTTCCTCCCTGGTTCTGCTCTTTTCATCTCTTCTTTCTCCTCCTCCCCCTCCTCCCTCCCTCTGCTCTGTGTCTCTGTTGGGTTCAGTCTTTGCATTAGAATTCTCTTCTTTCAGGGCTGCGAGGACGCTGAGGTAGGCTCCAACTCTCCTTCTGTGTCATTGAGGCTGAGCTCAGATCAGTAGAAAGGCCTGCAGCTCTGTGTGAACGGGCGTCTTTTAGTCAGTCGGCAGACAGGATGATGTCACATGCTTCATTATGGTTGATGACGTCCTTTCTCACAGCTGCTCTGTGATGTCGTCACCTTTGTGAAACTTTTCATTTCCACATTGAGCAGTGTTTGGTCTCCATCACCTCCTCTCTGCCTGGGTCTGGACCTTATGTCCAGACACCGAGCAGCTGAAATCACCACATGAACATAACTGTGTTCTTTATTATTCTACTTTTAACTGGTTATTTTCCATCACTCTGGTTCCGTCGGATTCTGGTGCTGTCAGATCGGGATCCAGCGACTTTAGGGTGTCTCTGACTTCTCTGGAGTCCAAAGGCCTGCAGTTAGGTGAGAACGGTTTCTATGTGTTGTCATGATACTTAAAGTTGGGTCATAGTAGTTTTCAAACTGCTCTGATGTCAGATCCACTTCGGAGCTGAGCTGGTCCGGTGTCACAGAACCACTGGCCAAACGTGCTTTCACTGCGTCAACTCACCAATTCTCTCCATGATGTGGTTTTCTTCTTCACATCCAACAGGTTAATGACTGACCTACAGAGAAGGTTGTTGGTGCCTTTGGACAGAACCAGCACTTTCCCACGTTAGCCTGCAGCTAACGGCTCATTCAGCAGATTCAGTGCTTAATATTTTACTCCTCCTCGTGGGTTCTGGGTCGTCTCCTCTTAGACCTAAACTTTAACCTGCGTGATGTCATCATCATCATCGCCATAGCAACAGGGGTATAAAATGATTCAGACAGAACCACGATGACACATATTTGAGTGGAAACTGAAACCACCTGAAACCCTGAACACGGCCCAAAACCACATCCAGCTGCTGGATCACGTTCATACATTTTATTTATTTTATTATTATAAATTGAAAGTGCTGTAGACATAATGAAGTAATTTGATAAAATGATATAAATTGCTGTAATTCACTAAATGCCTGAATCAGTTCTTTCATCTAAACAAATGAGTTTTACTGTTCCGCTTGTTTTTACTTGTGTGTCCTGCTGACTAATAGCAACACAATCGCCTGAAGGGGATTTTAGACACAGAAAATAAAAAAGATCCATAGATGAGGTGAGATCCAACTTCATTCAGTAAAAGAACATCAAAAGGTGAAAGCAACCAACAATATCTGTAGGATTTAGTTCAACTTGCAGAGCAGCAGTGTGACGTGAGCCTGATCTGACTCTGACGGTAGCATCCTCACACAGAGAAGCTCCAGCTCTGGTCTGTCATCGGTACCAGACTATACAACGTAACGTCGCATCCAACGTCTCAACGCTGATCTATAGTGGATGCACTGCACTGTTGATGTTTAATGACCTTTGACCTGTAGGTTCCGCCACCTTAAGTCCACCTGACCCCTGAAGGAGCCATGAGCCATCACCTGAGATCTGTAAGTCCTGGTGTTGCCCGAGTCCTACACAGTCTGATCCGAAATATGAGTTCTGTGGTTCAGCTGCTCCTGCTCCTGCAGACGCCTCGGTCCCACGGCGACGAGGAGGAGTTCGACCTGAACAAAGCCTTTGAGGTCCAGTGTTTCCAGCAGATTCTTCAACCTGCAGGTTGCAGTCCGCCGGAGAAGCGTAGAATCTATGATGAGCAGGACTTTGAAGGTAAGACAGACACACACCAGGACGTTCAGGAGGTTCTGGATCTGGTCGGGTCCTAATCTGTCAGTCAGTCACCAAAGAGGGAGAAATAAAAAGAAGTCTTATTTCTGTTCTGCAGACCATCGTCACTCTTCCCTCCACGTCCACCATCCTCTGTCCAAATCCAGGAGGACCAATGAGGGCAGGAGTGATGGGAGGCGTGGCTCCGCCCCCAACCCTGTGAACACCATAGAGGAAGACTGGGAGGAGGAGGAGGGTGAGGAAGACCACTGCAGTCACCCTGATGGGGAGGAGGGGCAGAGGTGAGCTCCACACCTGTCCACACGTCTGAACGTTTAGTGCAGTTCATGGGTGTCCAGCGCCTCACCCCTGGCCCTACCTCGCAGGGACCCGCCCATCCTCTCCACCTATCACGACGGCCGCTCATCTGGCCGCATCATGACCAGCGTTGCCATGGACGACGCTGATGAGGCTGAAACCCTGATGTCAGTCGACCTAGATGGCATTAAGAGTCAGTAAACTGTAAAACGACCCACACACTGTTACACGGTAACTGTATCACACGTGTAACTTTACCTCTGACCTTTATACTTTATACAGTTTATTCACAGCTGTGCTCATAACTGACCTGAAATCAGCAAACAAACAGGACGTTTCATTTAAAGTCAGTGTAGAAACCAGGTCCCACTTAATAGTGTTCGCTTTACATTGATGCTGACACGCTAACCTAAAACATGGACATCCAAACATTTTCAGTCTCGTTGTCATGTGAGCTGAAGCTGCTGACCTGAACACAATGTTGTCGTCCCACACACCAGCCCACGGCCTCTGTCCATTGTTACTGTGTGTGTGGTTCTGGTTCTGGACCCTTCAGTCTCTCAGATCAACATGAAGTCAGCCTCTGCTTTCGCTGTGATCAAATACTTCAATAGTTTCTTGTTAGAACGACTAAAGGCTGATCTCAGTGAGTACGCACCAGTTTCTACTGACCCGTCTCTAGTCACTCAACGTCAGATGTGTCTACTTCGTGTTCGGGCCGTCAGCGAGTTCATTTGTACTTTGCCAGATTTAGTAGAGTTTGGTGTGATTTAGATTTGGTTCAGCTGCTAATTTCATTCCTTGGTGTGACTTACAGAAACAGATGGTGGGTATTGCTATGAAATATTTCTAATGATTTCATCAGTGAAGACAAGCGCCTCAAGCCCATTAGTCCTGGTCCAATAGGAAGCCTGGGGGGTGCTGTCAGCTGACCCTCCCTGCGTGGGAGCGATTGGGTATTTGCTTGTTTTTGGGAAAAGAAGAAAAGTTAATGTGAAAACAGAGAAACCTGAAGCTGAGCTGCTGATTACGGCTGTTAGACGCTTCACCGAGGGTCAGTCAGGCCTGAAACGCTGTTAGACCGTTCCCATCAGAGCACAGAGTGGGAGACGCCGTCGAGGAAAGGAGGAGCAAGGACAACAACAACAGTCAGCATCATCATAACATTTTCCAGATGGTCGGGCTTCATGGGGCCAAGCTGCAGATCTTTATCCTCATGTTTTACCACGTCAGGACAAACCTTGCTTCGTGTTGTTCGTGCTTCCATCTCAGTAACGTTTATTTGAATCAGGCCACGTTCTAGAGAGTTTTGGAAGTGAAATATGATCACGGAGCCCAGCACATGTATTGAGATGTTTGTTCCCAGCATGCATTGCAGCGGAGGCGTTCTTCCTGCCGTGGCGACGTTTTGGCCGTAATGACAGAATGAGAGTCAATGCTCACGATGACCAAACTGACGGTTCATTCAAAATATTCTGTTAAATATTGGAAATAAATTCTCTGAAACTTTAGATTGTTCACATTTTAGTCCAGTTTTAAAACATTTACTGTTTTGATGGAAATAGTCGAGCGAACTACAGGTACATGAAAATGATCCGGTTCCGTTCGTGGGGTTTGTCCGTCCCTTCAGGTCATCGGTTAGACGACGTCCCAGCTGTCCGACGTCACCTGGTGAGGCGGAGCTCCAGAGGTCCGATCGTCTACGTCACCAAAGATCAGCTCAGCTGCCAAACACCGCTCCAGGAGGCCCGACTGGACCGGAGCCCTCATGAGGTGAGAGAGGATCTGAGTGTTTACAGCCGCCTGGTTGACACATTTCACCACAGAACCAGGAGAAGGAGCTTAACTGGGTTTGACTTGGTCTGAAACGCTTAATAAACTCAGCATGATTCAGGTGGTTTAGCTTCCATCCAGGTCTGGGGTGAGTTTCTGAGTTTCACTGGCTCGGTGTTGGATCGGTCAACGTGAATTTAGTCAGATCAACTAAAACAAACTCTTCTTGACTTAGCTGAAATGTGGAAGTTTTCCATTTATTCATCTTAAGAGTAACAGTTAAAACCCTGCGT
This sequence comes from Macropodus opercularis, assembly GCA_030770545.1. Lineage (NCBI taxonomy): Eukaryota > Metazoa > Chordata > Actinopteri > Anabantiformes > Osphronemidae > Macropodus > Macropodus opercularis. The sequence goes on along the minus strand of CM061105.1, from coordinate 17,299,323 downwards.
TGAGGAATGTGACTGCGAGGTCTGTTCAGCTCTGGGTCCTGGTAAAGGTCAGGAACACTTTAGCTGGTGAAGGCGCCGCAAACTCACAAAGAAACGGAACAAATTCTTTTACAAGATTAAACGGAAGAAACCTGAGACGTTATCTTTGTTCAGTTTCCCGTAGCTCCGCCCTCTGGACACGTCTCCATCCAGGGACGTAAAACCTGCAGCCTCCCAGGTCCTGCTCATGTTTGCCTGAACATCTTCCACCTTCTCATGACGAACAGCTGATCAAGCTTGTGCTTTTCCTAATAATAAATCCAGGACGGACGGTCCGTCGCTACGTTCACTGGGAGGAATGTGGAATTGAATTGTTTTCTGTCTAAAGACTGAGAAGCTAGTGTCACAACTTCAGGCCAGTTCACTGTCTCACAGTTTCTAAAATCAAATGATTCAGTTTCCACACAGAAGTAAAAGAGGATGAACCTGAACAAAGATGAAACCACTTACAGCAGGTTTTGTCCGAGTTCAGGTGAGTAGAAGCGAAGGCTGACAGGACGGACGAAAGACGAGCCGGGAGTCTGAGCAGGTTAATCCAGGTTTTATTGTGAACAGGTAACCAACTGGACGGTCGGGTGATGTCAGACAGGTAAAGTCAGAGCTCAGGCTTTGTTGCCTCAGTGTCCTCTCGTCTCCAGGATGGTTGGTCTGGACCTGAAGAATCGACAGAGCAAGGTACTGATTTATCCCAGAGTCAGTAAGTCTGGTTCAGTCCGACCTCAACCATTTATCCATAAACAGTTTTGTTTCCGCTTGTTTTAGTTTATTCTGCTTTATGGTCGTCAGCTTTGATCTTTGGTTCGTGTTGCAGGACGTCTCCAGTCGTGTGTTTATGGCTTGATCGACTCACACGTAGCTTCTCCCTGATTTATCGTGGTTGGTTTTACGGATTCACCTGATGTTTACTTGTAATCATAGAAATCACTCGATTTCAGCCGTCTGAGTCAAATCCAGCGAGCTTTGTCCAGTTAGTTTATATCCGTAGATGGTGGACTTGTAGCAGGTCTGTAGGTGAAGCTGGCTTTGAGCCGGTGACACAGTGGAGTGAACTGACGCTTCTCTGCAGGTGTTCGTGGAGCTGAACGAGCTGGTGATCGACAGGAACCAGGAGCTGCAATGGAGGGAAACAGCTCGATGGATCAAGTTTGAGGAGGAGGTGGAGGAGGAGACGGAGCGCTGGGGGAGACCTCGCATCGCCTCCCTCTCCTTCCGCTCGCTGCTGGAGCTGAGAAGAACCATGTCCCACGGTGAGACGGGGTGAACGTCGCCTTCTCCCTCTGGGTGATGCAGACGTTTCCTTTGAAAGCATCCGATCTTCGTCCCTACAGACAGAACCGGGTGTGAGCTCTAGGCAGGGAATAATGTGAATGGGGTGTTGGTGGTTTCAGGGGCAGTGCTTCTGGATCTGAAGCAAACCACTCTGCCTGGAATCGCCCAGCAGGTCGTGGAGCAGTTGGTGATCTCAGATCAGATTAAAGCCGAAGACCGGGCCAATGTTCTGAGAGCTCTGCTGCTCCGACACAGGTCCGGAACACATGAATACTAAGCAGTCTGTACGTCTTCCCAGTACTCACATGCTCCTTTTCCCTCTGTCTTTCATCAGTCACCCGAGTGATGAGAAAGATCATAGTTCGTTCAACAAGAACATTTCTGCAGCCAGCTTGGCCACTATGATTGACAGACACAACAGCCAATCAGAGGCCTCCAACAGCATGAGCAATCACAGAGACGCCGACGGAGACAAGGTAACGCTGGAAACCTGCCTGTGGACCAAAGCGGTCGGTAAACGGGTTAGAAGGACTCACGAAGCCTTGTCTGACCTGTGCCCAGAGAGAAGCTGCGGGTCTCTGTCAGCCCCGATCCAAACACGAAGTGAGGCTGATGGAGAAGATCCCAGAGAGAGCGGAGGCCACCGTCGTCCTTGTGGGTACGCGTCACACGCCTTCACTTAACGCGCTGCTAGTGTCCACGGCGTGTGGACGGGGGTTTCAGTGCGGCCGTCTCTTGGTCCACAGGCAGCGTGGGATTCCTGGAGCAGCCTTCAATGGCGTTTGTGCGGTTGCAGGAAGCGGTGCTGCTGGAGTCTGTGCTGGAGGTTCCTGTCCCTGTCAGGTTCCTCTTCCTCCTGCTGGGCCCACCCACTGCCAACATTGACTACCACCAGATTGGACGCTCCATCTCCACCCTCATGTCAGACAAGGTAGGTCTCCGCGCAGTTGGAGACGTGCTACTCTGGAATGGTTCTGATGAGACGTGTTCTCCCTCAGAACTTCCACGATGCAGCCTATCACGCGGACGACCGCCAGGACCTGCTCACAGCCATCAACCGCTTCCTGGACTGCAGCGTCGTGCTGCCTCCCTCTGAGGTCGGAGGCGACGAGCTGCTGCACTCAGTCGCTCGCTTCCAACGAGAAATGCTGCGAAAGAGGGAAGAAGAGCTTCAGGAGAAACAGAGCAGTCCTCAGCAAGGAGGAGGTTGGTTGTCAGAGTGTGGATTTCTGCACCGGTGTCTAAACCCATAACATGCTGTGATTATTGAAATGTCGTTGAGTTTCCTGTTTACCCTCCGAGTCTCAGTGTTTGTCCACGATAAAACCACCTGATCAAAGCAGGCTGTGATTCTACCCTTCAGATTCTCTGGTTCCGTCCAAAGCTGGTGACGAGCTGAGACGCTCCGGTCGTCTGTTCGGAGGTCTGGTCGGAGACCTGACTCGACGCTACCCTCAGTACCTCAGCGACATCCGAGACGCTCTGAACCCTCAGTGCATGGCCGCCATTATATTCATTTACTTTGCTGCGCTGTCACCTGCGATCACCTTTGGTGGACTTCTGGGTAAGTCTGGACCTGACGAGATCCACTGATAGTCACCACACGGTGCAAAAGTGAAAATGATTTGAGTGAGTGCACAGAGGAGGGAAAGGATTTGATTCTGCGCTGTGGCAGGTGAGAAGACCGAGGGGCTGATCGGCGTGTCGGAGCTCATAGTGGCCACTTCCATGCAGGGCCTCGTGTTCAGCATCCTGGGGGCTCAACCTCTGCTGGTGATCGGCTTCTCTGGACCCCTGCTGGTTTTCGAAGAGGCCTTCTACACTGTGAGCTCCCTCCTGTCTAAACATCATCATTACATAAGGCAGAGTCTCTGTAACAGATGCTTCTTAGGCAGGTTTGGGCCGAAGAGCGATAAACCGTCACAGTCCAAGCAGTTCAACGGTCCTGGTCGCTCTGCAGCTGCAGATTCCTCAGATGCTTTTTGTAGACATCTCATCAATCTCTGTGAACAGTTTAATAAGAGGCTTCCTGTGCTGAGCGGTTCTGCCCGTGTCTGGGTGGGTTTCCATCCTCGTCCTCCCACAGCCCAAATACAGGCAGTCGGCTTGACGGGTCTCAGGTGTCCGTGGGTGTGAGTGGTTGTTCGTTGCCCTGTGATGTGGCGACCCGTCCAGGGTGAACCGCCTCCGGCCAGGACAACCTGTTCAGTGAGTTATTCAAAGTTCTGTTTACTTGCTCTGTGTTTTCATGCAGTTTTGTAAAGACAATGGCATCGAGTATCTGACCGGACGCGTGTGGATCGGTTTCTGGCTGGTGCTCATCGTTCTTCTCACGGTGGCATTTGAAGGAAGCATCCTGGTTCGCTTTGTCTCCCGCTTCACTCAGGAGATCTTCTCCTTCCTAATATCCCTCATTTTTATCTACGAGACCTTCTCCAAACTGATCAAGGTGACGTCAGGGACCGACGGCTGCACATTTGTGGAACGTGTCATGTTAAACCAGGATGTTTTCGACAGTTCATTATAAACTGTGAACTGTTTGATGTCTCTAGATCTTTCAAGAGCATCCCCTCCGAAAATGTTACTATGGAAACAATACAGAATCTCCATTTCTGTGCAACTCCACCAGAGCAGCAGGGGATTCTGGGAGGGTGGTTGGAGAACCCAACACAGCCCTGCTGTCGTTCGTGCTAATGGCAGGAACCTATTTCATTGCTTTCTACCTGCGCAAGTTCAAGAACAGCTCGTTCTTCCCTGGAAGGGTCGGTACCAGTCGGACCTCGTGGTAACAGTAGCTGCCAGGGCCGAGCGGCCTCCGGGGTAGTTTCTGCTGATGACGGTTGTTGTTGTGTGTTCCAGCTCCGTAGGATCATCGGAGACTTCGGCGTCCCCATCGCTATCCTCATCATGGTTCTGGTGGACTACGGTGTGGAGGACACCTACACGCAGGTGAGACCAGACCACGCGTCGCAGACCACAGTCATTCTGAAACAGGCTTTTGTGACGCTCTTTGAATGGTCCGACAGAAACTGAACGTGCCCAGTGGATTCTCTGTGTCCAGTCCGGAGAAGCGCGGCTGGTTGATTTCTCCCCTCGGCTCAGACGGGCAGTTTCCTGTTTGGATGATGGGTGCCAGCATCCTACCGGCCATCCTGGTCTTCATCCTCATCTTCATGGAATCGCAGATCACAGCGTACTACACTTGTGTCCTCGGCTAAAATAAACAGGAGATTAACCTGTACATCCAGAGTCACTGTGCTTCCTGTTCCCCTCTTAGGCTGATCGTCAGTAAGAAGGAGAGGATGCTGGTGAAAGGAACAGGTTTTCACCTGGACCTCCTCATCATCGTGGTGGTGGGCGGGCTCTCAGCTCTGTTCGGTTTGCCCTGGCTGTCGGCCGCCACCGTTCGCTCCGTCACCCACACCAACGCTCTCACTGTCATGAGCAAAGCGGTCGCCCCTGGAGACAAGCCGCGGATCCAGGAGGTGAAGGAGCAGAGGGTGACGGGCTTCCTGGTGGCTGTTTTAGTGGGTACGGCCGACTGAGGCGTTCTGCTCCCACCGGTACGGCCGTACAAGCACGTCTGACGTGTGCTCGTCCCTCTCAGGTCTGTCCATTGTGATCGGGGAGGTTCTGCGTCAGATCCCCCTGGCAGTGCTGTTTGGGATCTTCCTCTACATGGGAGTCATGTCCCTGAACGGGATCCAGCTCACTGAGAGACTCATCCTGCTGCTGATGCCCCCAAAGTATCACCCTGACCACAGCTATGTGCGCAAGGTTGGTCCACATGGTCGAGGAGTCAGCGCCAGACTTGCCTCCTGGCCATAAGAACTAACACGTGTACGTGGAGGTCAAGCATTTTGTAATAAATAGTTGTCTCACGTGTTCCACAGGTGCGGACGTTAAGGATGCACCTCTACACACTCGTCCAGCTGACCTGTCTGTCGCTCCTGTGGGTCGTCATGGCGACGGCAGCGGCGCTGGCGTTCCCCTTTGTGCTGCTGCTGACCATCCCTGTGAGGATGCTGCTGCTTCCTCGACTCTTCACTGGCAGAGAGCTGCAGAGTGTGAGTCCCACCTGACTTTACTTTAGCTGATCCAAAGGAATCGTAGCGATGTGTGATGCTTATTGCAGGTCGCAGTCACCCTGACCTCTGACCTCTGACCTCTGACCCTGCAGCTGGATGCTGAGGATGCAGAGCCGTACCTGGAGGAGAAGGAGGGACAGGACGAATACTCGCAGCTGCAGATGCCCGTGTGAGCTCCAGACAGCGCCTGACCTCTGACCTCTGCCTGACCTTTAACCTGTGGCAGAGCTACACCGTGCGCTTTTTGGACTCTGATGAAGCTGTTGAACAAACACAGACTGATGCCTGATGTAGTTTTACTCTGTTCCGCATTTAGTTTTAAGGATCACCAACAGTGAAAAATGTTTGTCTCTGTCTCCATTAAATGGTTCAAGCTTTCAATACGTGACGTGCTTTTTTTTTCAGATCATCTCTTTCAGCTTTAACAATGAAAACACGTGTTTTATCTGGACGTTCAGTCTGACAGGCTCAGACCCACGGAGGTAGACGACCTGACCTCGTCTAGCGTGGCGTTCACTGGCAGGGTCAAGCAAACGATGTGTTTTGGTGCCTTTGCCTCCAGCTCTGGTTGACTTGAGTTCAGGTGGTTTCATTCACATGGTGGACGGTTGGAGGACGAGGCTTCTCTGATGTCACCTGAGCTTAGTGCTGCCACTCAAACAGCTTTTCTCTCTCTGGGTCTCTGGTGGCTCGGTCACGTGACCACGTCTGTGATGGTGGCTGTTATTTCTGTTCCATCTACTACTACTAATAATAATACCGCTAGTACTGCTACTGACGTTTCAGATTCTGTTGTATCTCTCTGAATCTTCATCTGTTCGCCATATGGTTGTCATGACGACCTTCTCTTCCCGTCTCAATGTGTCCACTGGAGCATCTCTGTGAAACCTGAGCAGGTGTGGCGGCTCGTGGCCACCTGAGCTGAGCTGCTGCTGAATGTTTGATGGAGTCTGTGCTCTGGGCTGAGCAGCTGAACAGCTCTGTCAGACTCTGAGGCAGCAGCATTCAGGTAAGACTTCCTTCCTTTAAACTCATCTTTATGCCTGTATTTACCTGTGTGACGTCGTCATACGTAGCCGATTGTCCAGTGGAAACCACGCACGTTTCAAAGGCTTCCTTTAGTCTACAGACGCTATGTTTTTAGGCTTTTACCAAACGTCACACTGGTCTGAGGGTTAGAATCAGTTTTATTAACTGCTGACTGCTTTTTCTAATCTGGAGGAAACTCTCTTTATAAACCCCTGAAAACTGACACACACCTCAGCATCAGCTTGTTGGAGCCGTCGTCCTCTAGAGAAACTGTATCATGTGTCAGTTAACGTTGAGCAAATGAAGGATCAGATAAAGACGGTATTTTTATTTGACTTTTGACCTTTAGCGGATTTATCGACGTTGTTGCTTGGATCTGAGGAACGAGGTCATTTTCCTGTTGTGTGTGTGATGGACAAAGCTCGGTTCCTGATGTTTCCTGCAGCAGACGTAACAGCTCTCCAAGCCATCGTCCCTGTAGCTGCTTGCTAACCGTCAGGACGATCACGTGCTGGATGTCGTGGTCAGAACCATGAGGCGCTGACATACACATGCCCGTCCAACCCATTTCCCACTGTCCACAGCTTGTTTGTGTCGGTCGTGTACAGCGTGAATTCAGCCTGAAAGCTAAATGATCCTGTCCACGTTGCGCCTCCGGCCCCGTTCAGTGAGTGAATGTCTGTCCACCTGCGACAGGTGATGGTGTCAGGATGTCTGAGGGCAGGCAGCGAACCTTGTCCACCTCTGGAGAGTCTCTGTATCAGATCATGGGTCTGGAGAAGGGCTGCAGCCATGACGACATCAAGAAATCCTACAGGTGAGATAAACCCCGCCCACTTACCTACAAAGGTGACACTCACCTGAACCTGAGCTGATTCAACCAGCGCCTGCAGTAACTTTTAGTGAACTCTGGTGTCAGGAAGCTGGCGCTGCGGTACCATCCGGACAAGAACCCGGACAACCCCGAAGCAGCAGAGAAGTTCAAGGAGCTGAATGGCGCAAATGCTGTCCTGTCGGACCTCACCAAGAGGAATGTCTACGACTCGTACGGGTCTCTGGGACTCTACGTGGCCCAGCAGTTTGGAGAGGACAATGTCAACACATACTTTATGCTGTCCACCTGGTGGGCCAAGGTGAGAGGGGCGGGGCTTACGCCACACATGCAGTGAGACTGTCCTGTCTGAAGACTTCACGTCGCTGTGTCTCTGACCTCAGGCTCTGTTCCTGCTGTGCGGGGTTCTGACCGGCTGCTACTGCTGCTGCTGTCTCTGCTGCTGCTGTAACTGCTGCTGTGGGAAACTGAAGCCACCGTCTACAGGTGAGGGGGCGGAGCCAGACTACATGTCTCCTGATGACCTGGAGGAGGAGATCCGGAACGAGCCCGACAACGGTAAGGCAACGGGAAGTCCTGAGCTCTTACTTTGACAGTAATCATAACATGATATAAGTGTTACTTTAACTGGTTTAGTAGAACTAAAACAGTTCCTTCATTTATCATTGAAAAGATCCTTAAAGCTTCATAGAACCAGGCTTTTATTATTTTAACGAGGTGAACAACTCTTTAACCTTTGACCCCTGTGGATAATGTGTATGGGCTTGAACGAACGGTTGCCTGCAGATTAGCTTTGGCAACAGATGCTGAGATTTACTGTATGCTGCGTATCTTGAATCGTGCAGTTGACGTACGATGACATTAAAGGGCTGTGGCTGTGGTTCAGTACCATCAGGGTTGAAATCATCGGTGGGTTTTTCAGAAAACAGACAACTATTGAAGCACTGGCTGATTTCAGGTTGTTTGTTTGTTCAGACGCTGAAACTCCGATCGTCCATCAGCCCACGAACGCTAGCGAGAAAACTCAGCTGATCACCGACGGCCACCGCAGATATGGAGACACCTACACATGAGAGAACATAGACACAGCATCTAGCCCCAGAGCCGGAGACCAAAGTTAACCCAGGTCTGGAACTATTTGGACAGGACACAGCTCCTCATTCTGACTGTCAGTCAAGGGATTTTGCGACCTTGGGTGTCAGGTGCTGGATGTTCTAGGTCTGCAATGAAGCTGTTTTCCCCTCCTGCTTGTTTGACTGTGTTCAGACAACCACAGCAAACCACCGTGGCAGCACAACTCTCACCCTCTGGCAGAGCCTGAACCTCACCTGCTGTACACAAACAGAAACAGACAGGAAGTCAAAGCAGCTGCAGCGAAGACGTGTCTGAGCATCACGGGGGGAAACCAGCGTCGTGAGACAGACGCTTAATGAGCCAGTAGGACGACTGTGATTCCTGTGGTGATGCACAGAACCAAAATGACGCTGTCACTGTCCAAATACTTTTGGACCTGACCGGACCTTTGATTAGTGCTGTTTGTAAAAATGTTCTTATCAAAAATGTGTTCAAGCAGAGAAAAGCCTCATTTCATCTTCCGTAGTTTTGCCGGCACAGACTGTGTTTTAACGAGAAAAGTCACAACTCAGTATTTGTGATGGCGTAACCATGGTAACGCTCATGTAATCCCATTGGTGTGGATGTAAATAGTGTTTGTTTGGAGTTGACTTTTGCTCTTGTGTTACTGGTGACTGTCGTGTGAACTGTGATCACGATGAATCGATTAGAGATGAATAAATTCGATAGACAGGTCTGTTCATCACAGTTGTTTGTCTTTGATGTGTCTGACTCTTGACCTGCAGGAGGCGCTGCAGCCTCCTCAGCTGCTGCAAACTGTCCCTTTAAGAACCCCCCCCTCACCTTTGACATATAAGGACAAGTGGACTCAGCAACAGCTGACGTCGCTCTGGCTAAAAACAGACACACGCTGAGTCGAGCAGCTCGACACCACAGCTCCTCCGCTGCTTCGCTTTATTTCTCACCTGCTTTCATTCGCTCTGGGACGTGTC